>PGFW01047456.1:0-10583 GCA_003123925.1 Haematobia irritans | reverse complement strand
CTTTCTTCAAAAAAGTGTTCGTGAGAGAGGTCTGGAATCACTTCATACATCATAGGAAATTGAAAACACTTAAAACTTTTGTCCAGACTTATATTAAAATGTGGGAATTCCATATAATGGAACATTGCATATTAAACGGAAAATTAATGTTAAAAATCAAAGTTAATTTTGGTTAACTTTCCTGATCGGGTGAAAGAAATAATTTCGATCTCATTGAACGAAAACGTTTAGACCGTTCAATGTGACGGAACTACGAAAAAGAACAAATTAACTTTGATGATTGCTTCGTCACGTTAGAACTACCGAAATAACTCACATGGACGAAAATTTTCATCGCAGTTAGACGAAAACGCATTGATGAAAATTGAATTTATTTGTCAATTGTGACGAAACGCTTTTTTACTTCATCTTGGTTGGAAGTTAATTATAATTCATTGCAGAGGCTGTTAAAATGTGGCCATCCGTCCTATGACAAGCCCATGTTAAATTCATCGTTCTCTGCGCCAATTTTAAACCACTTCGCAATCTAGAAAGAACATTTTCACTAGTTTTTGGGCCGCTTTTGCGAACGCGTGTTTTGCTGGAATTGAGATACATTTATTTTACTTCACACTTTCGTCTCTCTCCTAATTTCCCTAAATACTCTCTGGCTATCTAAATTAACTTTTACCACCCTTTAAATTCCTTGACATTAGTTCTAATATTAGCCACATGGAACTATTAAAGTCAATCAAATATTTTTCAATGTCGAAATTTTACATTTTGGATAAAACATTTCCACCACGAGCTTTTTTGTTGTATAATGGAAAATCTTCGATATTTCCAATAAGCTTTTTTCGAAAACTTTCTAATTTCCAATTTATAAAATGTAGAGTTTACAAGATTTCAGTTTTTTTTAGTTGAAATTTATAATGTGGAAATTCTTTATGGAGAAATATTTTTCGAAAAAGCTTTTCGGATGTGAACATTATTATACAACCTGACCCCTATATTTCACTATTTTCCACCCGTTCACAAACATATTAAATTTGAATTTAATTCTCTCCATTATTTTCTCCCACAGCCATATGATGGAACGAGAACTCACAACCAGTTGCTAATGCAAGGACGACCACCTCGATTTGAACAAAACCGCGGTAAGTAACAAATTCTTTTGATTGTCCTATGTTAGCGATGTTATGGTTTTCCCCAAATTTAGGGTTTCCCCCAATTAGGGGTGTTTTCAAGTTTGGGGGTATTTTTAGGGGTAAAAAATATTTTACATCTTGAAAACGTTGGAATAATATCTTCAGAAGATATAAATATTATATTGAGCCTGCGTTTCAAATTTATATTAATTTTTTCTATTGGCAAACAAGCCAGTTTAAGCAACTATAAAGAATTCTCAGCTAAATTCGGAGCATTTCTGCTATGAATTTGGAGAAAAAAGATACTTCTTTTGAAAAAGCATTTTCAAAGTTTGACATGGTTAAAAATAAGAAATCATATGTTAACTTCAAATAAAAATTCCTTTAATTGTGGGTGTCATAATTTTGCACCTACAATTTGTACACTGTAACTGCAGAAGATTTAGAAATTTTGGAGTCTTTTGGCGAATAAAGGTGGGTATTAACTTCGAGTTTAGCCGCTAAAATCGTCATTTTTTCACGATTATTTTTCGTTTAACTCTTTCCGGTCCGGTGGTATGAAAATACTATACCACTTTATCATAATATTTATTCTCTTTTACACTCGTGGTGCAAATGTATAGTTCTAAATATCACTTTTATTTTGCAGATGTAAGCGTTATATTTCATTGAAAAAAAATATACCAACTGTTCGAAAGGCGACAGTATTGTTATAATTATTTTTGAACTAAACTGTAGTACCATTCTGTCAGAGCGTTGACAATGTGTTTCCGTTATGGTATGCAAAGATTTCATTCTAAAAACGTGCGTTAGATCTTATATAACTATGTTTAATTTTGATCAATAAGGTAGTGAACTAAACGAGCTCGCTGATTGAAATATAACATCAAAATAAATAAAACATTTGCAAGTACGTCATGGTTAAGTTGGTGGTATAAAAATATACCACTGCGCATTACAAATTCCCAATGGCCTAAAAACACATAAAACCAAAGACAGTGATTGTTTCCTATATATTTGTCAACAGAATCGAAGATGAAGTATGCTATGTGGAAGAAATTTCAAACAGACGCACCGAGCAATTGTCGATGGATGTTGAGGAACATCGATTGATCAGAACCAAATCCAGAAACTTTTTGATAACATCCTTGCAGACGACAATGAAAATAAACCACGTTGATGAGGTGAAAACCAGGATGTAGTAGAGTTTAAAATTCGGGTGAACAATTTTGATACAGACTGAACGATATTGCCTATATCTAATATTATTTAGCAAAGCCGCGTAAAAGTCACACACTCACACAAAACTTGAGTAAGCAAAATCAAAAATAGTGATGACCAATTGCATTATAGAATGAAGAACAGACAAGAGAGAAGTAGATATAACGAAGGTCTTATGATAATTTTGGGATATTAATTATAGTTAATATGTAACAAAGGATGATTTGAACATATTGATATTTCAAAAACGAACCTGAATACTCAAACAAATCTGGCAAAACGCTACACTCCACACAAATGCCTTAAAGAAATAAAAAGCTTTTCATTAGAATTAAACTTTCTATGAGGAATAAAACCCCCAGGCAGTCAGTTACAGCAGAGACTAATTGGTCAATCTCGGCCTATATATCGAAAATAATGACATTAATAAGAAGGATTGATTGGTATTTATACTAAATAGTACATTTGAAATGATACCCAATGACCTAAAAAAGGATCACCAGTAAGTTAACAAGGCTGTAATAGAAGTTCAACGTTATCTGGATATTGATTGCAGAGTTAAATTTGATTTAACGACTGTTTATCTGACTTGTATACTCTCGGATTATATGCCGGTATTAAATTACACAGGTTAATTTAAAAGCTTATTTTAGCGAGTAGATGAATCCATGATTACGATTCAAAGGTACTTCCAGGTAAAAAAAGCAACACCATCTATTTTATGGATATTTTATTTTGTTTAGAGTTTTAACATTTTTTGAATAGACGTGTCAACTCTAATTTCATGAAATGTATGCAAAAAAAAAACAATCAAATGAGGGTTAAAACTTTGATGTTATTTCGGATATATTGCAGCGGTTACGTTCAACGTTTTTGAAAATTTATACAGGCCAAAATGTGAACTGGTTTTGAAAAAGGCTTGGCGAACGTGTTGTTTCTCGATCTACTATCAGATTTTGGTGGAAAAAATCATAAGGTATATTTTGAATAATTTTTTCACTTCCTTACGACCTCATCGGAATTGAAAAACAAAGTTAATAAAATGCTTGCGTGACAGTGCAGAAGTTACTGCGGTGGGGAGTGGGGGGGGGGGGGGGGGGGGGGGATGGGGGGGGGGGGGGGGGGTTGGGGGGAGGGGGGGGTAGGGGTGGTGGGGGGGTGGGGGGGAGTTGGGGGGCGGGGGGGGGGGAGGGGTGAGAGTATACTCGACCGAATAACTTAAGCCTGACACAAGCAATTTAAAAAGGGGAGAGATATGACTGGCAAATTAAGTGCATACGGGTGTGCTCTTTATGAAGTGGATAGACAAGCGAAACGGTCACTGCTTTTGTTTTCAATTTCATTTTTTCAAATGGACTTGTCAGAGGTTATGCAAGCGTTTAACGTTGATGCGTAACCTTTGTGATGGAAAATTGAATAAAACCAGGTAATTGAATAATAACAATTATGATATATAAATGATGTATAACAACAAATACCACAACCACTATTGGAACACATCCTAGACATGTCTTAGATAAACGTAAAGAAATATTATGAGTTTAAACTGTGAAAGAGCCGCAAATGTGCATTCGTATTTTTTTTTATCACTCATTCTTCACGAGTGTTGGCAGGTTGTACAATGCCTTATATCAATTGGCCACAAATTGTGCTCAGTAGTATGTTACCACTAAATACGATTTTAAGCGTTTTGATATAATTTCATAGTCTGTGTCACTCAGCGTTCATGTTCATCCGTAACTTTCTTTCGAGGCCAAATAAAAAACCCACTGATTCGGCCTAAAAAGATCAATAAACCTTTTGTTAGATGGTCAAAGCATACAGATCTCTCCAACCAGTAGAGAACTACACTTCGAAGATGTGCGCACTCGGCGCAAGACTGGACACCAGAGAACTAGTGTGCGATTATCGTCGTCTTCTACATTTGTGCGATGTTCCACTTGTTTAAGTAAAACGAAATCGGTGTTTTAATGAATTTTCATATAATAAAGCTATTCACATATGCGCAGGTGCCGTATAAAAATCTACACATCCTTGCGCGAAAATCCTTGAAAGGAAATAATTTTTTTTTTAATTTTTTAACAATAAATACTTCTGAAAAAATCATCAGCAAATAAAAGTTTCTATTAATTTTAAGTTGTATTATAGTGGCACGCGTAAATGTTACTCGTTAATAATCCATTTTAAGGAATACAAACTTTTGTGAAAATTTGCTGTGGGCTTTCCCATCAAAGTTATTAATATAAAATTTGCCAACAAAATAGTATATATTTTATGCATTTTTTACTGATTTAGTTTCACTTTATATCGGCATAACTCGAACATAGTATCACTAACGAATGAATTTTATTTTTGTTTATTTTTCTAATTTATAAATCGGAATATATTTAAGTAATTTGATTTAAAACATCTTATTTATTGAATTATATTGTTTTAACTGTTTTGTAATTGATATACATATTGTATTATTATATTTTTGTTGTTGTGTTGATTGAATTTTTGAAGTATTCACTTCAGGATTATTAAATAATTTGTAGCATTTTATTAATTCTAGCATGATTTTATCAAACTAAAATCGTCTCTGGGGTCAAACTAAATGCCGAATATTATCGAAAAATTTCCTAAAGAGAGTACATTTCCTAAAGAGAGTACATTTCGCCGCGGTCCAAGGACTTTCCAACAGGACTTAGCACACGTCAACCAAGAATTGCTTAAAAAGGAGGTTCTCGCTTCATTTCTGCTGCATAATGGCCACCAAAATCGGTTTGACTATTGCGCCGTCGCGCCTCAGGAATTTTTGGAGAGTACTTTCGGTGACAAGGTGGTGATTTATTATCGGCCGGTGTTTGAAGGCCATAATTTTCGTTGCCCAAGGTAGCCAATCTAACAAATCAAAACTGATATCTAAAAAATGTAACACATTTCGTGCATTTTTTGCATTCACACACATAAATAATTAAAAAAAGAAACAGTACTATACACTCAGAAGAAGGAATATGATCACCTCAAACATGTTCTCCATAGCAAAATGTATTTATTTGGGAGTTGACATGGAACATTTTGTACGCAAAATGTTATTTTCTCGAAAAATAATGTATCTTGATTCAGATAACCATGTATATGTTTTGTCGACAAAAGAAACATTTTTGCGACAAAAATCTTAACATTGTTCACCGTTCAAACATCAAAGATTTTTGCTATTGAAACATGTTTGAGCTGATTCATATTCCTTCTCTGAGTGTACTGCCCTTATTCGTCGGGATGAGCCTTAAGATTAATGCACAGAGTCAAAGATAATCCCCCACTGGTTCCAAAATTCGGATATCGCAAATCACCATGAATTTATTTTTTCTTATGTACACGTAAAATAAAAGAATACTCTCGCGACTCAAATTACAATTTTAATTTGATTTTTTCATTAATAGAGAAATCTATTGCGAATATTTAAGTATACAAGTTAGGTTAGAAATTATTGCAACGAAAAGTTGCGATTTCGATTCCGAATTTCGGACGGAACATGGGGAATTAGTTTCCTTCAAAACTTTTCGTCACAGTAGTTACTAGGAAATTAAGGAATTTTCAGAGGTTTGATAACAGATACATTATATTATAATTATTACTTTCAGACTAATACCCGATTTTATAAGAAAAATTACATTCATGGGGGGATTGTGATCGATAGAATACTCCCTCAACACAACATTCGGTTTCAACTAATACACTTCACGTAGTTACATTTTGAAGTTTTAATATTGAAGAGTACATCCGAGTTTTAGAGGAATCTTTAAACTTCTCGCTAAGCACAAGCAAATACGATGAAGAATTACCTTTCATGTGATTTAAAATCAAAATGTTTTATATCTGATATATTTTATCCGCATTACTCGAAGAAGACGGCAGCTGAGATAGAATTCATAAGAAGTCAAAATCGGGTCGTCTATATGGGCGGCTATTACAAACGTGGATCAGATTCTACAACATATCATCGGTCAAAAATTCTATATTTCGAGTTTCATGCAAATCCGATTACAAATTTAATTCTTCAGAAGACTAAATTTCAGGCAGATTTGATCTATATGGGCCTACACAAAATCCGATATAGCCCCAGACAGACAGCATGGACATCGTTGTATCGTCTTAGAATTTCTCCCTGATCAAGAATACATAAGTTCAATTTGTATTAGTCCCGAAATCTATATTTCGATGCGTTACAAACGGTAATGTCGACAGATATTAGCGTTATATCTTTGCATGCATTACAATATCAAGCCACTATTGGAAAAGTACACGCTTTTTCTTCACTAATAACATATGCTTACTTTCGAAATCGGCGCATTAAAACTGCCGAAATCTCCCAACGAATGGCTGAGCAGTGCAATTTTTTCACATATATGAGGTGTGCTGCCACAGCACTTATGGGTCGGAAATTAAAAATTTACAATCAGTCATAGTGTCTCCAACATGGTAAGAGGTTGGCTGATAAGTCCCCGGTCTAACATAGAAAAACACATTTTTTTGTTTATTCAACATAGTTCCTTTCAAGAGCGATACAACGATTATAACGACCTTCCAATTTTTTGATACCATTTTGGTAGTACTCCTTCGTTTTGCTCAAAATAGGCCTCAGTTTCGGCGATCATCTCTTCATTGCCCCAAATTTTTTCCCTGCGAGCATTCCTTTTGGAGGTCTGAGACAAGAAAAAGTCGCTGGGGCCAGATCTGGAGAATCGGTGGGTGGGGAAGCATATTCGAAGCCCAATTCATGAATTTTTTGCCATCGTTCTCAATGACTTGTGGCACGGTGCGTTGTCTTGGGTGAACAACACTTTTTTCTTCTTCATATGGGGCCGTTTTGCCGCAATTTCGACCTTCAAACGCTCCAATAACGCCATATAATAGTCACTGTTGATGGTTTTTCCCTTCCCAAGATAATGATAAAAATTATTTCATGCACATCCCAAAAAACAGAGGCCATTACTTTGTCAGCGGACTTTTGAGGCTTTCCACGCTTCGAAGACGGTTCACCGGTCGCTGTCCACTCACCGACTGTCGATTGGCATCAGGAGTTGTAGTGATGGAGCCTCATGTTTCATCCATTGTCAGCTTATCGAGAAAAACTCGGTGTATACGAAGTTAAGCTGCAAACACCGCTCGAATCATCAACACGTTGTTGTTTTTGGTCAATGTGAGCTCGCGCGGCACCCATTTTGCACAGAGCTTCGCATATCCAAATATGATTGAATGTTATGACCAACACAGTTCCTTTGATACTTTAGGCCTCTGCCCATCTCGATCAACTTCATTTTACCGGTCATTCAAAATCATTTTGTGGATTTTTTTTTGATGTTATTCATCGGTAACCACCTCTTTTGGCGTCCACTGCGTTAACCGTCCTCCTGTGCTCATTTCACCACGCTTGAATTTTGCATACAATTCAATTATTGTTGGTTCTAGTCGGGAACATTATCAAGCCAAGTTTTTGCTTCACCCGTATTTTTTTCCCTTCAGAAACAGTAAAACAAGAAATTCCTTTTTTTCATTTTTTTACCAATAACAAAAGTTGCTTCACAAAGACGCTCTATCTCACAAAACTAATTGATTTCAGAAGTCAAATTTTTGACACAAATCATTTGTGACAAAAATAATATGCATTTAAATACTAGCAACGCCATCTATTTGTCAGACCGGGGACTTATCAGCTAACCTGTTATATCGATATTACCTATCAAAACCAAATATTACCAACAAAACGGGGAGTCAATTCCCCTTATTCCAGGTGCGCTACTTTAGAGGTGTCAGAATTATAATTGCACTTGAAATACTACAGAATGTACTCATATATGGAATTTAATTTATGCTTAATGTTTTCTTATTAGAAAGTGTCATATCCCAAGAACTTGATGTAATAATAGTAGAAACGGTTCTATTTTATTAATTAATTTGTAGATTAAAGATTAAAAAATATTATTCATTAAAATAACTTTCTTCGGTATCTAATTCTATATACGTCCGTCTGCGTTTGTTGTTCGCTAGATTCCGGATACAATTATTAACCGATTTTGATGAAATTTGGTACAACGTGTTTTCTTTGCAAAATGACGGACGCTGTAGAATGTGGAAAAAATTTTTGGATCAAAGTTAGCATACAAGCCCCCATATATATTTATCACCGATTTTCGAGCAAATGAGATCATTCTTTGCGCCTTATTTACTACCGATTTGTTCCTCAAATTTAACACAAAGTAATTTTTATAGTATCACTTAACGCTGCTTGCTATGTATTTCGCCCGATTTTTCCCAAATCATTGACCATAAAAACCCTTATTTATTAAACAGCATCTTACTCAAATTTCGGTTTCTCTTGTGGCTCTTCCCACTTCCATTTAATATAATTTTCGCGTTTTAAATAGTTTTCTTAACCCTTCGTTGATTTTTATATGGTTATTTTTACTTTTTCCACGAAAGTAAACGATAGCATTTTGTTTCTTTATTGCTGCTTCAGCCAAAATGAAATTATTCGTAATTTTTATCTTCGCTTATTTCTAGAAAATTAAATTTATTTAGAATGGCAAGTTTTGATTTTTTACAAACACATAAAAGTTATGCTTCCTCACGGACAATAAAATCATATTCATAACTAAACGTTAAATCAAATCTAGATCTATCCTCGAATCTATGTTGTCACAATCAAACAGCACCGCTGGACCACAAATACAAGTCAAAAACAAAAATATTTTAAAGGTTGTTACAAAAATGTTGACTATTTTCCTACTTTATAAAAATATAGGACTTTTGCTCCTGTGGTCATTCCGCAAAACGGCAATACTCGCTTCCCCAACTACCTTTACATATTCCAACCTGACTACCTGAAGTTCATAGCACGTGCGAAGGCAAAGATATCTCGATGGTTATTGCACAGAATGTTATGTCATCTTAGGTGGGAGACGCCATGGTGCAATGGTATAGCATGCCCGCCTGCATACAACAAGGTCGTGGGTTCGATCCTTGACTTCGCCCGAAATACCACAAAAGTTTTCCCGTGATTATCCCACCTCAGTATATGCTGGGCTTCCCGTATTTCCCCTGGCCTTCGACGAACACCAAATTCAGCGGTCGAATTATCCCACCTCAGTAATGCTGGTGACATTTTCTGGGGGTTTCAAAGCTTCTCTAAGTGGTTTCACTACGCAATATTTGGACACGCCGTTCTGACATCGGCTATAAAAAGGGAGGTCCTTGTTCATTGAGCTTAACATGAGAATCGCGCCTCGACAGCACTCAATAGTAGACAGATAGTTCCACCAATTGGGTATCACAATGCTGACTGGAAATAGTCTAAGGTGAGCCTTGGGTACATGGGGCTGCCACCTAACCCTACCTAAACCTAGGTTAGGTTAGTAAATTTGTAAACCGTTATATTATAGTCTCACATTAGTTTATAATTCAGTCCATTGTGATACGACAAATTGGTGAACTTCTCTCTTCCAGCTCAATGTTTAAGCGAAGTTCGAACGGACCGTTTCACATTACGTGAATCCACTTAGAAAAGTTTAAAACACCTCAAAACGGGATAACCGCATTCGTTGACAACCCGTTTTCGTGACTGGGTAGAAACTGCGGGACTGAACACACGATCTTTTGTATGCAGGCGGACGTGTAGCGCATTGCGATCACTATCACTCTTGATATCTGTGACGCACGGGTCGATGCTTTGTATAAGCGAATTTGCAAAAACTATTTGCCGTTCGATGTATTTATTGGACATTTGGATTGAGGCGTAAGCGAATGTAGGCGGACCTTTTTATATCTGCCTACTGGCGGACCTTTTACATCTCCTACTAAGCGTGCGGAGTTGTGTAAATATTTTCTAACTATATGAACCTCTTCTTGTTAATAGTCTCTTTCGATTCTTTACTCTACTTCCCATTTCCACACACCAGGACACCAACCCTTTCTCACGCAAACAAAGCTTTTTCACGTTATTCACCAGACGTCGTCTTTGATGAGTAACTGTATTAAAAATAGATGGTACTGTATAAAACATTACTACCTATCCATGCGATTGAATATGGGCATTTGCTTGCTGTTTACTATCGTGAATTGACGTCATTGGTCTGGCGATTTTATTTCTTCCAAAAACCATTATTCCGTGTGTATGTGGGCTATGTTTGAAAGCTTCCATCCGTTATACGAAAAACATTGGGACTTAATGGTCGACCACGGAACCACTCAAAA
>PGFW01047454.1:0-20003 GCA_003123925.1 Haematobia irritans | reverse complement strand
AGGTTTTTAAACTGGCCTGTATTGTCACGTGAATAGCATTTTTGATATATTGCAAAACGCATGAAATTCCTAATTTTTCTAGAGACTAGATTTAAAGTTAGATAAGTCCCTAAAATATGTATTCATTTTGAGGAAGCCACATTTTTGGCTCGGAATCATTTCCAAAATCTTAAAGTCCAAAAACTTTGCATCCAAGTAAATTTTGTTTCAGTGCAAGAAAATGTAAATTTTGTTGAGTTTAAATTCATGAAGTTAAAAAAAAATCAATGAAAATTTCTATAGGCGATTTCACATTATTTTTGTTAATTAAACTTACGGCCATTTTCTTGTAGCTCCGTTAGGCTTAAACTGCCAGTTAACAAAAAATAAATTTAAATTATCTTTTCTCCTGTTAACTTTAACTGAAAAATTTCCTGTTGTTAAGTTAAGTGGCAGATGGAATATATAGGCAAATTGTCAGATATGTCCATAGTACGGTTTAAAAGTTCGTTAGCTAATTTTGTTAAATGTGAGATTACTTAATGTAAAGAACTAAAAAAAGTGAATTGTGACTTAATTATGCTCATAAGTTTCTAAAATTAGTAAAATTTTGCATGAATTTTGCCTTTCTTAAACTTCCTATAGCACTAATCTTAACTATTTTTAACTCCAATTTTTTTCCTTAATAATAGGAAATTTTCTTAAACAGAAAAAAACTGTATTATTTTTTAATAAATTTTCTACAATTTGATAAAAAGTGTGAACTTATTTGTATCATGTTGCAATAAATAAAATATTTTAGTAAACATTTTCTGAAAAAAAGAGCGTACAGTTTCTTTCGTTGTGGTTTCACTTTGTTTTGGTTGAAGAAGGACCAGAAAATACAAAGTGTGAGTTTACCCGTATCGATGTTCATATATATTTGTCCGGGGATTTGTAACGTAAGGCTCTAGATACGTTACTAACTTAAAGACAGGACAAAAAGTTTTTATTCTATAAATGAATAAAAAAAAATAAACAAAATGTTGGTTCTCATTTTTTCTCGTAATGCAATTTATATCGCCATGAGATAGGTCGTAATCAAAATGACGAAAGATGGCATTAGTGTACAAAAATTAGAGATGACATTCTAGAGCTAAATGCAAATTGGCTCTAAATTCTTAACGACGTTCGTTCAAAAATCGTGAATTTTAACTATTTTAAAAATTGCTGTTCAATATTCACAATAATAAAAATTCATTTTGCATTTGAAACTTGCAGTTGAACGCTGAACTTTAAACCTTCACCTAATGTCATTTTATTTTTTTACGGCGTGTTTTTAAATTTAACGATCTCTCTGCTCTGGTTAGCAGGTTTTCGCAAAATTCAGCTTTTTCATGTGTCACCTTATTATGCATATTTATATACCTGCGTGAAGATAGCGACGTCGCTAACTTTCGATAACAGGGTTATCGAAAAAATAACAGGGTGACACAGAGACGACAAAACTGAATTAATATAAGACGGACAGACAGAATATTTAATGAAATTTATGTATTTCCGTGCTTAAAAACAACGATTTATACACAGAATATGATAGAGAACACCTTTACCTACAATTTGGTGTGCCACATGTGCCTGTTCAATGTTATTTAGCTTGGTTATTATTGGGTACTGGTGGTCAGGACACTATTTCCCACGTGGAGTCCAGGAATGGACTTCGTACACAAAAGTGACAACGGATATTGATAGAGGGCATCAATAACTACAATTTGGTATACCACATGTATCTGGGAAACGCCGAGTGTAGAACAAAATTTTCCAGAAACTGTTGGACGCACTGGTGGTCAGGACACTATTTCCAGCGCTGAGGCCAGGAATGGACTTCGTACACAAAAGTGACAACGGATATTGATAGAGGGCATTAATACCTACAATTTGGTATACCACATGTATCTGGGAAACGCCGAGTGTAGAACAAAATTTTCCAGAAACTGTTGGACGCACTGGTGGTCAGGACAGTATTTCCAGCGCTGAGGCCAGGAATGGACTTCGTACACAAAAGTGACAACGGATATTGATAGAGGGCATTAATACCTACAATTTGGTATACCACATGTATCTGGGAAACGCCGAGTGTAGAACAAAATTTTCCAGAAACTGTTGGACGCACTGGTGGTCAGGACACTATTTCCAGCGCTGAGGCCAGGAATGGACTTCGTACACAAAAGTGACAACGGAACTTGGTAGAGGACATCAATACCTACAATTTGGTATACCACATGTATCTGGGAAACGCCGAGTGTAGAACAAAATTTTCCAGAAACTGTTGGACGCACTGGTGGTCAGGACAGTATTTCCAGCGCTGAGGCCAGGAATGGACTTCGTACACAAAAGTGACAACGGAACTTGGTAGAGGACATCAATACCTACAATTTGGTATACCACATGTATCTGGGAAACGCCGAGTGTAGAACAAAAATTTTCCAGAAACTGTTGGACGCACTGGTGGTCAGGACAGTATTTCCAGCGCTGAGGCCAGGAATGGACTTCGTACACAAAAGTGACAACGGAACTTGGTAGAGGACATCAATACCTACAATTTGGTATACCACATGTATCTGGGAAACGCCGACGTGTAAGAACAAAAATTTCCAGAAACTGTTTGGACGCACTGGTGGTCAGGACACTATTTCAAACGTTAAAGCCAAAAATAAACATTAAACACGAAAAGAAAAACATAACTTAAAATGGGATTTAATAACTTAAATTCTTTCATATGTACAAAGATCATTTATTACATATTTACAATTAATATCATGTTTTTTCTTTTCAATAATTATTGTTATGACATGTCGATCGTGCAAAGGGTGCATATTTAAAGCACGTGTTTCGTAAGTTATCTTGGTAACTCTGCTAAAAGTGTTATAACACATAACAAAAAGGCGGACTGGCGGACTGGTGTATAACAGATTCCATGGCATATGTGTGTAAGGTAGTTGCACTTAAAGAGCTCATTACACATATTTTTGTTTTCATTAAAAATGTAGATTATTAATTGCACATAAAATAATAAATTGATTTATGGGTAGAATAAACTACATTCATTAAAAATGTAGATTATTAATCACACATAAAATAAATAAATTGATTTATAGGAAGAATAAAATACTTCCTGCGAAAATTGAACAAAATTGTACTTCACATTTTGAGATTTGGACAAAGCGTTGTTAAAACTAGGAAAACTTATTGCCTTGGTGTACTTTATAACTACAACTCAAGAAATTGTACTCTCTCATAGAAGAAAAACTGAACCAAATGTAAAGGAAAAACTATTAGCGCCAAATCATTACCATTTTTACCATACAGTAGTTCTTTTTGACAACTTTTGGGAACCGTACTAAAAAATTCTTTTGCTTTAGTTCATATTGAACTTATATGTACGGTCATTGAACTTTATATCCACGTTTGGTTCATAAAATGTTGATACATACTTAAAACAAGTAAAAAATCATTGGGCTGTGGAAAATTTCCAAAACATAATAAAATTTAACTACAAACAAATAATTTCTTTGCACTACAAATAAGTTAAAAATAAGTTGTTTTGCTAAGACAGCTTAAATTTACAAATAAAAAAATTATTAACAATGTGAACGTAGTATGATTCTACGTTCACATTGTGATTGAAATCTTTCGTTTTCGAGAATTTTGCCTTTCAATACAAAAGTGAGATATCAAATTATATAAACATTCATATCTAGTGTGAACATAGTACAGTAGTACGTCCTCATTGCAATTTTCTTTTTTCGAGATTGGCAAATAGCAGTTTCATATTAATAATATGTTCACATTATATGTCTACTTACAATGGATTTCAGTTGAAATATCTACGGATTTCAGTAGTTTTGCAATTGGATTTCAACAAAATCCACTGCACTGTCATACACAATTGGTGATCACATCAGATGTAAAGTACAATGCCTATGTATCAATTGCAATCAATCAATGTATCAATTGCATTTTGTTCGTATTTTGCCAAAAATAAAAACTCCATGATGTGATCACCAATTGTGCATGACAGTGCAGTGGATTTTGTTGAAATCCAATTGCAAAACTACTGAAATCCGTAGATATTTCAACTGAAATCCATTGTAAGTAGACATATAATGTGAACATATTATTAATATGAAACTGCTATTTGCCAATCTCGAAAAAGTAAAATTGCAATGAGGACGTACTACTGTACTATGTTCACACTAGATATGAATGTTTATATAATTTGATATCTCACTTTTGTATTGAAAGGCAAAATTCTCGAAAACGAAAGATTTCAATCACAATGTGAACGTAGAATCATACTACGTTCACATTGTTAATAATTTTTTTATTTGTAAATTTAAGCTGTCTTAAGGCCGGTATGCACCTCTAGCGAAATTTTCGGTAGCAAAAATTTATTTAAGTCTACAACAAAAAAAACAGGGCTGTGTACACAAATTTTAAATCCAGCTAATCGCTTTTAAAATTGTTAATATATTGTTACAATTTGATAATTATAGATATAAGTTTATTTAAATTAGTTTCCGAAATTTAAAAATTTCAAATTGTAACGTAAAAACTTCGCTATCACTTGTTGGAATCAATCTATTCATTTTCTAGTATTTTCCTGAATTTCTTTTATGTTCTTTTGTTTGCTTACCGAAATGTTAGTTCTTACTCTCTCATAGAATAGCAACCCCTTTGCTTTGTTATTCTGCATTCTCATTTCATCTCATTGTCTATTGTCATTGTTGTTGTAGTAATGCGAGCATATATCTATGTGAGTGTGTATGTGTTTGGCAGCCACCAGACGAATAACTTAATGGTCGTAGATCCTTCTAGCATTGTCTAAGAATGTTCTGGCGTTGCCAGAATATTGTGGTGCTAACCAGAATGTTCTCGTATTGCCACACGTCATATATAAAAGCGCTCGCATAGCTGCTAAACAGAGTCAGTCTTAAATATAAAGCGTCAAACGAATAACTTCAGTGTGAACGAATTGTAAAGTGTGAAGTCATAGTAAATAAATTGTAGATTGTCGTTATTTAAAAGAACTGTGTTTTAATTGTCGGGTAATTAAAAACGCCTAAATATAAAAACGTAACAATATGTTCCAAATATTCCTCAAATAAATTGTTTATTATTTACAGACCTTTTAAAACTTTTACGCACACAATGATTGTAATAAATTAAATGTTTGCTGCCAAAATATGCTTTTGACAACCCTGTTATTTTCATTAGAGGTGCGTACCAACTTACGAAATTGAACGCTACCGAAAATTTCGTTAGCATAAATAGCAATGCATTTCTTATGGGAATGAAATTTTTCGCTAGAGGTGCATACCGGCCTTTAGCAAAACAACTTATTTTTAACTTATTTGTAGTGCAAAGAAATTATTTGTTTGTAGTTAAATTTTATTATGTTTTGGAAATTTTCCAACAGCCCAATGATTTTTTACTTTTTTTAAGTATGTATCAAACATTTTATGAACCAAACGTGGATATAAAGTTCAATGACCGTACATATAAGTTCAATATGAACTAAAGCAAAAGAATTTTTTAGTACGGTTCCCAAAAGTTGTCAAAAAGAACTACTGTATGGTAAAAATGGTAATGATTTGGCGCTAATAGTTTTTCCTTTACATTTGGTTCAGTTTTTCTTCTATGAGAGAGTACAATTTCTTGAGTTGTAGTTATAAAGTACACCAAGGCAATAAATTTTCCTAGTTTTAACAACGCTTTGTCCAAATCTCAAAATGTGAAGTACAATTTTGTTCAATTTTCGCAGGAAGTATTTTATTCTTCCTATAAATCAATTTATTTATTTTATGTGTGATTACTAATCTACATTTTTAATGAATGTAGTTTATTCTACCCATAAATCAATTTATTATTTTTTGTGCAATTAATAATCTACATTTTTAATGAAAACAAAAATATGTGTAATGAGCTCTTTAAGTGCAACTACCTTACACACATATGCCATGGAATCTGTTATACACCAGTCCGCCATTTTGTTATGTGTTATAACACTTTTAGCAGAGTTACCAAGATAACTTACGAAACACGTGCTTTAAATATGCACCCTTTGCACGATCGACATGTCATAACAATAATTATTGAAAAGAAAAAACATGATATTAATTGTAAATATGTAATAAATGATCTTTGTACATATGAAAGAATTTAAGTTATTAAATCCCATTTTAAGTTATGTTTTCCTTTTCGTGTTTAATGTTTATTTTTGGCTTCAACGTTTGAAATAGTGTCCTGACCACCAGTGCGTCCAACAGTTTCTGGAAAATTTTGTTCTACACTCGGCGTTTCCCAGATACATGTGGTATACCAAATTGTAGGTATTGATGTCCTCTACCAAGTTCCGTTGTCATTTTGTGTACGAAGTCCATTCCTGGCCTCAGCGCTGGAAATAGTGTCCTGACCACCAGTGCGTCCAACAGTTTCTGGAAAATTTTGTTCTACACTCGGCGTTTCCCAGATACGTGTGGTATACCAAATTGTAGGTATTGATGCCCTCTATCAATATCCGTTGTCACTTTTGTGTACGAAGTCCATTCCTGGCCTCAGCGCTGGAAATAGTGTCCTGACCACCAGTGCGTCCAACAGTTTCTGGAAAATTTTGTTCTACACTCGGCGTTTCCCAGATACATGTGGTATACCAAATTGTAGGTATTGATGTCCTCTACCAAGTTCCGTTGTCACTTTTGTGTACGAAGTCCATTCCTGGCCTCAGCGCTGGAAATAGTGTCCTGACCACCAGTGCGTCCAACAGTTTCTGGAAAATTTTGTTCTACACTCGGCGTTTCCCAGATACATGTGGTATACCAAATTGTAGGTATTGATGTCCTCTATCAATATCCGTTGTCACTTTTGTGTACGAAGTCCATTCCTGGCCTCAGCGCTGGAAATAGTGTCCTGACCACCAGTGCGTCCAACAGTTTCTGGAAAATTTTGTTCTACACTCGGCGTTTCCCAGATACATGTGGTATACCAAATTGTAGGTATTGATGCCCTCTATCAATATCCGTTGTCACTTTTGTGTACGAAGTCCATTCCTGGCCTCAGCGCTGGAAATAGTGTCCTGACCACCAGTGCGTCCAACAGTTTCTGGAAAATTTTGTTCTACACTCGGCGTTTCCCAGTAACATGTGGTATACCAAATTGTAGGTATTGATGTCCTCTACCAAGTTCCGTTGTCACTTTTGTGTACGAAGTCCATTCCTGGCCTCAGCGCTGGAAATACTGTCCTGACCACCAGTGCGTCCAACAGTTTCTGGAAAATTTTGTTCTACACTCGGCGTTTCCCAGATACATGTGGTATACCAAATTGTAGGTATTGATGTCCTCTATCAATATCCGTTGTCACTTTTGTGTACGAAGTCCATTCCTGGACTCCACGTGGGAAATAGTGTCCTGACCACCAGTACCCAATAATAACAAAGCTAAATAACATTGAACAGGCACATGTGGCACACCAAATTGTAGGTAAAGGTGTTCTCCTATCATATTCTGTGTATAAATCGTTGTTTTTAAGCACGGAAATACATAAATTTCATTAAATATTCTGTCTGTCCGTCTTATATTAATTCAGTTTTTGTCGTCTCTGTGTCACCCTGTTATTTTTTCGATAACCCTGTTATCGAAAGTTAGCGACGTCGCTATCTTCACGCAGGTCAGGTATTTTATATAGAACAATAATGTTAATCGAAAATCGATAAATTATGTTATTTATCGATTGTTATGTTATTTATCCCGCTCCAAGGCTTGAAAAATATTCGAATTCAGCAATGATTCATAAAATTACATATAATGCTACCTCAATACACATAAGCATGGGAGAAATGCTTATATTTAACATGGTTTCAAACATTTTTCAAAGGTTAAGCTTAGTATCCAATTTGAGAAATTGTTGAAAAAGTTGAGTTCATAAAAAACCGTTACCCTCAACAGCAAAAATCAATACATTCCCAGCAGGTGGATTATCCCCTCTGGTGATATCCAAAGCGATTGAAGGCTCCCTAAGTTGTTTCACCGAAACATGGAACTCCGAACTCAGCTATAAAAAGAGGTCATAAAATACACTGAAAAACAGTGAAGATCGACCAGGAAGACAACTTTCGGTTAATTTTAGAAAATTTTTGAAATAATTTTAGAAAATTTAAACTATAACAGTATTTACAAACGCTCGGCATCACACCGATATCACATTAAAATAAAGTAAATATTTTTCGACAAATTTCAACGAAAATTTTATTAGACATAATTAAGGATTTTTCACATTTTAAAGAAATTTTGTAGTTTGAAGGAAAAACTGGAGTTCAATTGCAAGTATGTCTTTGTAGTGGACATGAACGAAGTTCTGAGGAACCCATTAGTTAGTAAAAATTACAAATCTAAAAGCAATAATTAAACTATGTTGTGAGAAAATACGAATTTATAAATCTTTATGCTTAATTTGTGTATAATTTCGTCAGAGACCGTTTTTAGTTAATTAAAACTAACAACGCAAGAAAAATTATTAAGACGTAAATTAAACATTTCTCTAACAATAATAATTCCTAGTGATCTAAAGGCAAGGCACTATATCAGAATTCAAAACCAGCTTTGTTTTGAAGGTTACTTTTTTTGAAAGTTAATTAGTTTTAGAAATATTAAAATTTTCAAAATCAATGCCTTGGTCTTTTCCTGGACCGATACTCGCACCATTTTTCCAGGCCAACCCCCTTTTAAGGTCGCTAAAAATACAAATCTAGATTTCCAATTTCAGACACATGGATAAAAACTACGGTTTCTATAAGCCCAAGACGCCCAAACGGAGAGGTCGGTTTTAATATGTGGACCCATACCCAAACAATTTTGGCACACAGTATTTGTGGTCCTACAATACCTCTAGATTTCCAATTTCAGGTAAATTGAATAAAAACTGCGCGGTTTTCTAAGTGGTTAAAATTTCAAGGGCCGATGTTGATTTTGAATAAAACACAAACTAATTTAGAAATTATGTAAAATTTTATTTTTATTAGATATTATTGTATTATTCAATTATGTATGGAACAAAAATATCGGCCAACTGGGCGGCCGCGACCCCGGTGGCACACCTTCATCCGATGTCCAATTCGATGACGCTGAGGCATATGGAGGTTCTAAATGCCGTTAATTAGCCGAGATTATCGTCCATACCTTTTCTCTTGAATGTGTTGCTGGCTTATCGACGTAGCAGCCTTTTCTTTCAATAACGCCCAAAGAAAAACAGTCAACTGGTGTCAAAATCAACATGATCTTGCGGCCAATTGACATCGCCAAATTACGTGGAGATAACACGGGCCATTGAATTCTTCGCAAAAGAGCCATTTGTTTCGTTTAGCTGTTTGCAAGTGGCACCCCGTCCTGCTGAAAACCACATATCCGTCCCACATCCATATCTTCGCAATTCGGGCCATAAAAAGTTCGTTATCATCTCGAGATAGCGAACAAACCATTCAACAGTTAACTGCCTGACCCGGCCCTCAATTTTGGAAAATAATACGGCGCCGAATGATGCGGCCAGCCCATAAGACCGTACAAACAGTCACTGCTATGTGGGTGCATAGGTTTTTCGACACATAACTCTTGAATTCTCATTCGCAAACCGAAATGCGGCAATTCCTGTTTATTTGACGAATCCAACTGAGGTGAAAATGTGGGCCTCATCACTGAAGATGGTTTTCTTCGAAATTGATCATCCACATGTTGCCATTTCTTGGGCCGCATTTGTGCCCATTCACAAGAGGGACGTCCATGTTCAAATTGAGTAGTCTGAATAGAGAAATTCAAATAAATTCCGGAAAAAAACAATTGGCGTTTAGGTGTGGGTTCACATTCAACAAATCTCGCCTGTACAATTTAACCACGCCTTTATTAAGCCCAAGAAGTAAAATGCGGATGATCGTTCATACCCTGCCACATTTTTTGAATTTGGGGGCGCTTCTGAGAATCCCCACTAAACGTTCGATAAACATCATATACGACATCAAAAACTCGTCGGAAAAGCGCCGTCACTATTGAGAGTTGTACACGCGGCAGTTACTACGAAAAAGTTTCTCATACAGTGCAATTATTCGTTGCCTATTTAGATCAAATTTCGAAGGACGGAAGCAATAAGAAACCCCTGCAAACTATCAGAAAAGTGCATTTTAAGGTAATTGTAGATGAATCATTGTGGTCAAGTAAGAACACGATGTGTGTTGATGTTTATTTGATTTGGATTAAACATTTATAATTTCTTATAAATATAAACATTTTTCGCGGTTTATCTCATCACATTTAACCAATAATTTTTTGCATTAAAAAAGAAATGATGTTGAGTTTTAACTAGAAAAAATTACATATTGCAGCGTCTTCAGGCCAGTTTGTTTATTTTCGATGGAGATAAGCGTGCCTGGAAAAATATTTGAAAAAAGCGGATCAACTTTTATTCTATTTGGAATACGAAAATTGTTCACCAAATATACCTTTCACAATTTTAAGCGTAATTATCTATGTTTTAGAAAACTTTATTTTCGTTTTTATTTAAAATAAAATATAGACAAGCTGGTTGGCGCTTATGGCGTTTCACAAAAAATAAAATGGCTCTTCTAACAGTAGTGATGGGCAAAATACTTTCCATGATACATTTTTGTTTTACTTTTTGAATATGCTTTCGCCCATCAGAACAGTTCAGCGATGGTTGTGGTGACATTTTACGAGTCTGTGGTAGCGAATGAGGATGAAATGGAACTTTGAAATGCTGGGCAGGCGTATATGGGGGCTATACCAAAATATGGACCGATACTCAACAATTTTTTGTACTACACTTGTATTTGTAGTCCTACAATACCTATAGATTTCCAATTCAGGTAAATTGAATAAAAACTGGCGGTTTCTATAAGCCGCAAGATTAAAATCGGAGCGATCCGGTCTATAACGCCCTGCCAGCATTCAAAGTTCCATTTCCAACCTCATCGTTACGACAGACCGTAAATGCACTTCAACCATCAATGAAAAGGTTACATCAAAAAAGTACATCAAGAATTTGCCAATCCTAGCTGTTTAAAAAAGCATTTTTTTTGTGAACGCCAAGCGCAAACCAGCTTGTTATATTTTAATTAAATAAAAACGAAAATAAAGTTCTGAATAACATAGATTATACGCTTTAAAATTGTGAAAGGTAATTGGGTGAACAATTTGGGGTGATTTTCCAAGATGGAATAAAGTGATTGTTTTTTCAGATATTTTACAGAACACGTCTGCCTCCATGGAATAAAAAACTGGTTCGATAGACCAGCAACATGTAACATCCGCTTCTTGTAAACTCACATCATCATTAATGCAAAAATTATGTTAAATGTAATGTGATAGTTGGTATAAATGTTATATTTTAAAGAATTTGTGTAAATGTTTTTAATCAAAATTAATAAATATCTAAACAAACGTGTTTTAGCTCGACCACAATGATTCTTATACAAACTATCTTAAAATGCACTTTTTCTGATTGTTTGGAGGGTCCCGTTATTGGCGTCGTTGCTAAATTGATCTTAATAAAGGCACCTAATAATTGCAGCTCATGCGAAACATTTTGTAGTAACTTGCGTGGTACAACTTCTCAATAGTGACGGCGCTTTTCCGACGAGGTTTTTGGAGTCGTATATGATTGTTTCGACGTAAGTGGGATTCTCAGAAAGAGTCGCCCAAATTCAAAAAATGTTGGCAGGGTATGGGGGCTATACAAAACATGGACGCGATACTTCACCAATGTTGGCACACCTCCTTTATTGTCATAAAAATTACCTCTAAGAATTTCAAGAATTTCAGTCAGGCAATTGGATAAAAACTATACGATTTCTATAAAGCCCAAGACAGCAGAATCGGGAGGGTCTTCGAACTTGAACCTGCCTGCAGACAAAAAGAAGAGTTTGTGCAAAAATTTCAGGCACGATTAGCTTCATTGATTGAAGACTTGTAGGCGTTAATTACAAACAGACAGACGGACATCGTATATCTCTTAGAATTTCTCCTGATCAAGAAATATATATAACTTTATATAGTCGGAAATTGGTATCGATGTGTTACAGAACGGAAATCACCAGAACTTAATTATACCCGTCACCATTCTATGGTGGTGGTATAAAAATCTATTGAAATATCCCTGCCAGCATTTTCAAAGTTCCATTTCATCTTCATACTTATAAAAAAAAATAGATTTTTATACTCCACACCATAGACATGGTGACGGGGGCGTAATAATAAGTTTGTGATTCGTTGTAACACATCGAAATACCAATTTCCGACTATATAAAGTATACTATTATTCTTGATCAAGGAAAATTCTAAGACGATCACTAACGAGTTCCGTCTTCTGTTGTATATAACGGCTACAGGTCCCTTCAAATAATGAAGCTAATCGTGCTGAAATTTTGCACAAACTCTTCTTGTCTGCAGCAGGTCAAGTTCGAAGACCCTCCCGGATTGGGTCCTTGGCTTTAGAAATCCGTGTTTTATCCAATTTGCATGAAATTTGAAATCTAGAGGTATTTTATGAGCAATAAAGAGGTGTGCCAAACCATGTTTGAGTATCGGTCCATGTTTTGGTATAGGCCCCCAATACCCTGCCAACATTTTTTGAAATTTGGGGACTCTTTGAGAATCCCCACATACGGTCGAAAACATATCAAGATACACATCAAAAACTCGTCGAAAAGCGCCGTCACTATTGAGAAGTGTACACGTACCATTACTACAAAAAACTGTTTGCCGCCATGAGTGCAATTTATTAGGTGCCTTTATAATCAATTTAAGAGAACGACGCCAAATAAGGGACCCTCAAACAATCAGAAAAAAGTGCATTTTAAGAATAGTTGTATAAGAATCATTGAGGTCGAGTAAAAACACGTTTGTTTAGATATTTACTTAATTTGGATTAAAGCATTTACAAATTCTTAAAATATAAACATTTATAACCACTATCACATTTACATTAACCATAAATTTTTTGGCAATTAAATGGATGATGTTGAGTTACAAGAAGCGAGTTTACATGTTGCTGCGTCTATCAACAGTGTTTTTTTTTAATTCCATGGGAGGCAGCGTGTCCTGTAAAATATCTGAAAAACAATCAATCTTTATATTCCATTTGGAAAAATCACCAAATTGTTCACCAATGAACAATATACCGTTTTCACAATTTTAAGCGTATAATGGCTATGTTTTTCAGAACTTTATTTTCGTTTTTATTTAATTTAAAATATAACAAGCTGGTTGCGCCTTGGCGTTTTCACGAAAAAAAATGCTTTTTTTAACAGTAGGGATGGCAAATTTCTTGCATGTACTTTTTGATGTACCTTTTTCATGATGGTTGAAGTGACATTTACGAGGTCTGTGGTAAACGATGAGGTTTGAAAATTGGAACTTTGAAAAATGCTGGCAGGGTAATATGACGGCGATCGCTCGCGAATTAATTTCTTGGGCTTATAGAAACCGCAAGTTTTTAATTCAATTTACCTGAAAATTGGAAAACTAGGTAGGTATTGTAGGCACTACAAATACGTGTGTCAAAAATTGTGAGTATCGGTCCATATTCTTGGTATAGCCCCCATATAAACCCTGCCAGTTCATTTCAAAGTTCCATTTCAGTCCTCATCGCTACCACAGACTCGTAATGTCACCAAACAACCTCGGAAACTGTGATGGGGAAAAGCATATCAAAAAGTACAAAATGTACATGAAGTAATTTGCCATCGACCTACTGTTAGAAGAGCCATTTTATTTTTTTGTGAACGCCAAGCGTGCAACGCAGCTGTTATATTTTTATTTAAATAAAAAACGAAAATAAAGTCTGAAACATAGATATTTACGGCTTAAAATTGTTGAAAGGTATATGGTGAAACAATTTTGCGTAATTTCACAAATAGAATAAAGTGATCGTTTTTCAAATATTTTTCCAGGCACGCTTATCTCGCATCGAAAATAAACAAACTGCTGGCTGATAGAAACGGGCAGGCTGGCAATATGTAATTTGCCTAGTTAAAACTCAACATCATTCTTTATTAATGCAAAAATTATGTTAAAATGTGAATGAGATAAACCGAAAAATGTTATATTTGATCAAAGAGAATTATAAATGTTTAATCAAATCAATAAACATCAACACAAATCGTGTTTTACTTGACCACAATGTATTCATCTACAAATTACGCTAAAATGCACTTTTTCTGATATTTTGCAAGGGGTTCTTATGCGTCCTTCGAAATTGATCTAATAGGCAACGAATAATTGCACGTGATGAGAAAACTTTTCGTAGTAACTTGGCGGTGGTACAGACTTTCAAATAGTGACGATAGTGAACGGCGCTTTTCCGACGAGTTTTTGATGTCGTAACTATCGATATGTTTTCGACGTAGTGGGGATTCTCAGAAGCGCGCACCAAAATTCAAAAAATGTTGGCAGGGTATAGACGCGATCTCACCGATTTTTACTTCTGGCTTATAAAGGTGGTTAAATTGTAAGGGCCGATGTTGAATGTAACACATCCCTAAACGCCAAGTTTTTTTTTTCCGAATTTTATTTGACATTTGCTGCTATTCAGACTTACTCATTTGAACCAATGGACGGTCGTGAATGGGGCAGCAATGGTCCCCAAGAAAATGGCAACAAGTGGATGACAATTTTCGAAGAAAACGCTCTTCAGTGATGAGGCCACATTTTTCACCTCAGTGGATTCGTCAATAAAACAGATTGTCCGCATTTTGGGCGAATGAGAATCGCAAGAGTTATTGTCGAAAAACTCTATGCACCCACCATAGAGTGACCTGTTTGGTACGCGTTTATGGGCTGGCGCATCAATCGGCCGTATTATTTCCAAAATGAGGCCGGTCAGGCAGTTACTGTGAATGTGTTTCGGCTATCTCGAGATGATAACGAACTTTTTTTTATTGGACCCGAATTGGAAGATATGGATGTGGACGATATGTGGTTTTCAGCAGGACGGTGGGCCACTTGCAAAACAGCTATACGAAACAATGGCTCTTTGCGCAAGAAATTCATGGCCGTGTTATCTCAGCGTAACTGGGCGATGTCAATTGGCGCGCCAAGATCATGTGATTTGACACCGTTGGACTTTTTTCCTTTGGGGTTATTTGAAAGAAAAGGTGTACGTCGATAAGCAGCAAACAATGTCAAGAGATAAAGATGAGATATTCGTAATTAACAGGCATAGAACCTCCATATGCCTCAGCGTTCATCGAATTTGGACTCATCGGGATGAAGGTTGTGCCAACCGTAGGTCGCGGCCGCCCCCCCAAAAAAAAAATTTTGGCCGATATTTTGTTCCATACATAATTGAATAAATACCAATATATCATAATAAAATAAAATTACTACAATAATTTCCTAAATAGTTTGTGTTTTATTCAAATCAACATCGGACCTTGAAATTTTAACACACCCCTTTAGAAACCGCAGTTTTTATTCAATTAACCTGAAATTGGAAATCTAGAGGTATTTGTAGGACCACAAATACGTGTGGTCCAAAAAATTGTGGGTATTGGTCCACAATATAAAACGACCTCTCCGTTTGGGTCCTTGGGCTGTATAGAAACGTATGTTTTTATCCAATGTGTCTGAATTGAAATCTAGATGTATTTTTAGGACCTTAAAGGGTTGTGCTGAAAATGGTGAGTATGCGGTCGCAGGAAAAGAATCAAGGCATTGATTTTGAAAATTTTAATATTTCTAACAACTAAATTAATTCAAAAAAGTAACGCGTCAAAAACAAGCTGGTTTTGAATTCTGAATATAGTGCCTGCCTTTAGATCATAGAATTATTATGTTTAGAGAAAGTTTCATTTACTCTAATAATTTTTTGCGTATGTTAGTTTAATTAACTAAAAAACGGGAGAAAATTATACACAAATTAAGCATAAAGATTTATTAAATTCGTATTTCTCACAACATAGTTTATTATTGCTTTAGATTTGTAATTTTACTACTGAATGGGTTCATCATGAACTTCGTATGTCACTAAAGACATACTGCAATTTTTGAACTCCAAGTTTTTCCTTCAAACTACAAAATTTTCTTTAAAGAAGTGGAAAAAAATCTTAATTATGTCCTAATAAATTTTCTGAATTTGTCGAAAAATATTTACTTTATTTTTGTGATATCGTGTGGAGCCAGCGTTTGTAAATACTGTTTTAGTTTAAAAATTTTCTAAAAATATTCCAAAATTTTCTAAAAAAATTAAACCGAAAGTTGTCTTCTGGTTCGATTCACTGGTTTTTTCAGTGTATTTATGGACCCTCCTTTTTAGCTGAGTTCGGAGTTCCCATGTTTTGCGGTGAAACCAACTTAGGGAGCCTTCAATCGCTTTGGATATCAACCAGAGGGGATAATCCACCTGCCTGGGAATGTAATTGATTTTTGCTGTTGAGGGTAACGTTTTTTATGACTCAAACTTTTCACAATTTCTCAAATTGGATCTAAGCTTAACCTTTGAAAAATGTTGAAGACCATGTTAAATTATAAGCATATTCTTCCCATGCTTATGTGTATTGAGGTACATTATATGTAATTTTATGAATCATTGGCTGAATTCGAATATTTTTCATAGGCCTTGGAGCGGGATAAAGTAACATAACAATCGATAAATAAACATAATTTTATCGATTTTCGATTAACATTATTTTCTATATAAAATATGGCATAATAAGGTGACACATGAAATAAGCTGATTTGCGAAAAACCTGCTAATGAGAGCAGAGAAGATCGTTAAATTAAAAACACGCGTTAAAAATAAAAATGACATTAGGTGAAGGTTTAAAGTTCGCGTTCACTGCAAGTTCAAATGCAAAAAATGAATTTTTATTATGGATAATTGAACAGCAATTTTTTAAATAGTTAAAATTCACGATTTTTTTGAAGCGCGAACGCTCGTTTAAGAATTTATTAGGGCCAATTGCATTTAGCTCTAAGAATGTCATCTCTAGATTTTTTGTACCTAAATGCATCTGTTCGTCATTTTGATTACGACCCTATCTCAAATGGCGGATATAAAATTGCATTAACGTGAAAAAAATGAGAACCAAACATTTTGTTTTTTTTTTTTTATTTCATTTATAGAAAAAAACTTTTTGTCCTGTCTTTAAGTTAGTACGTATCTAGGCCTTACGTTACAAATCCCCGACAAATATATTGAACCGATAAACGGGAAACTCACACTTTTGTATTTTCCTGGTCCTTCTTCAACCAAAAACAAAGTGGAACCAACAACGAAGAACTGTACGTTCTTTTTTTCAAGAAAATGTTTACTAAAAATATTTTATTTATTGCCAACATGCATACAAATAGAGTTTCACACTTTTTATCAATTGTAGAAAAATTTAATTAAAAAATAATACAGTTTTTTTCTGTTAAGAAATTTCCTATTATTAAGGAAAAAAAATTGAGTTAAAAAATAGTTAAAGAATTAGTGCTTATAGGAAAGTTTAAGAAAAGGCAAAATGTCATGCAAAAATTATTACTAATTTTAGAAACTTATGAGCATAATTAAGTCACAAATTCAACTTTTTTTAGTTCTTACCATTAAGTAAAATCTCACATTTATACAAAATTTTAACTAAAAATGATTAAGTTTAATTAACAAAAATAATGTGAAATCGTCTATAGAAATTTTCATGATTTTTTTAACTTCAATGAATTTAAAACTCAACAAAATTACATTTTCTTGCACTGAAACAAAATCTACTTGGATGCAAAGTTTTTGGACTTTAAGATTTTGAAATGATCGAGCCAAAAAATGTGCTCTTCAAAATGAAATACATATTTTAGGGACTTATCTTAACTTTAAATCTAGTCTCTAGAAAAATTAGGATAGAGATTTCATTCACCGATTTATCGTTTTGCAATATATCAAAAAAATGCGCTATCACGTGACAAATAAGCCAGTTAAAAACACTAAATTATAACACATACTTTAAAATGTTTGTAAATTTAAAAAATAATAATAAACAAAGAAGGTATAAGTGCTATAGCCTATATATTGAAGACTTTTTGATTTTTTAATGCCAAAAGATCAATATCTCAGTTAATTTGAAATTACTTTCTTTAAATAAAATTTATTTCCTTCATTTTAAGAAAAATTGCGTCTTATTTTCAAAGACAAGCCGGGGAACGAAATTTTTAAAAGATTCATATGATTAAATTTAGTGAAAAAAATGTAAAGCAAAGTTTATGAACTTTAAATAAAAATTATTTTATTTTTTGAAAAAAAAGTTCTTACACTCAAAAAAAGTGAACTCTCTATTTCAGCTAAAGCAATTTAACATTCGTTAGTTCAATGAACTATTATGTTTGGAGAAAGTTTCTCTACTTCTAATAAATTTTGTGTGGCGGTTAGTTAAATTAACTAAAGCCCGAGGAAAAAAATATAATAACATAATGAAGGATAAAAGATTAACCATTAATTCGTGTCTTCCAACAAATAGTTCAAATATTTCTTTAAATTTGTAAATTTTTACTACAATGCGTTCATCATGAACTTCGTATGCCACTAAGACATTCTTTGCAATTTTGAACTCCAATTTTTTCCTTCAACTACAAAAATTTTCTTTAACAAGTGAAAATCTTAATTAAGTCTAAATAAATTTTCTTGATTTGTCGAAAAAATATTTACTTATTTTGTGATATCGCGTGATGCCAGCGTTTGTAATACGTTTTAGTTAAAAATTTTCTAAAAAAATATTCCAAATTTTTCTAAAAATTACCGAAAAGTTGTCTTCGCTGGTGGATTCACTGTTTTTTCAGTGTAATATTGGTGTACAATAGCCAAAAACTAGTTCAATATTTCTTTAAATTTGTAAATTTTAACTAAAAATTGCGTTCATTCGATGAACTTCGTATGGCCATAAAGACATTCTTGGCAATTTTGAACTCCAATTTTTTGCCTTCAAACTACAAATTTTCTTTAACAAGTGAAAAAATCTTAATATGTCTAATAATTTTCTTGAATTTGTCGAAAAAATATTTTACTTATTTTTGTGATATCGGCGATGATGCCAAAGGCGTTTGTAAATATGTTTAGTTAAAATTTTCATAAAAATATTCAAATTTCTAAAATTAAAACCGGAAAGTTTGTCTTCCCCTGGTGGATTCACTGTTTTTGTCAGTGTAATATTGTGTAAATTAGGCCTGCCCACAATTCTCTAATTAGGTCAATATTTTTTCCGGGTAGTAGTTTGTTTTGTTTTGCACAAGAACAATAAGTAATGAATTTGAAAAGTCTACCATCATTTTCTTGCGAATCTTGGCAAATCCGTGTTACATGAAAACAATACACTCATAGAAAAAAAGTCTGCTAAAAAACAAAGTCGATGTCTGCTGTTGTACTTTTGTATTTTCAGGGTCTAACGAACAAGAAATTATAAAATTTTTACGTATACATTTTTCCCCAAAAGCATATTTTAAGAACCAAAGTAGTTTACGGCATAAATTTTTGCCACCGTAATATAATTAAAGCTCCTAAATGCGATCAGGAAACGGTTTTGTTTGCTGTTATGCCTCAATTTGATGAAATATTCAGAATTTTTGGGCAAATACATTTATTCATAAAAATATGTTTTAATTGTGTTACGATAAGCCCGCTAAGTTAAATTTTTTTTCGGCCAAACTAAGTGTAATCGAGGTAAAAAATAGCAGACATGATGTAAACATTTCAAGCAACAGTGATTGAATTTCCCCTTTTCAACAGCTTTTTGCTGTTTTAGCGAACTTTTCTGCTGTTTCTACTAACAAATTTTGGGTTGGGTGTATGTATGTATACACAACGTTAAATGATAATGATTTAAAATTAAGGATTAAGAATGTTGCGGCATAATGCCCGAAAAATGTTTTTTTCTTCGTAGTAATAGTATAGCAATAACGCTAATCCCACCATTTTTGCAGAGGATATAGCAAAGTTCAATTTCGCCCAATTTTGCTAGCAA
>PGFW01047448.1:8574-20658 GCA_003123925.1 Haematobia irritans | reverse complement strand
TGAGAAATTTTTGTTATACAACAACACATATATAAATTCATATAACTACTATAAAAGCGGACGGATCACATTAATTGCAAAATTATATCTCCAAATTAAGAGGTAAATAAATTTCTTATAGAAAATACAATGTTGAAGCACTTTTATAAAATAAAAAAATTTTAACACAATTTTCATAGAAAAAAAATTAACAAAAATTTCTATTGAAAAACAAAAATCTGCACAAAGAATTTTCTATCAAAATCCAATTGATTAAAAATTTCCATAGCAAATAAAATCTTTATGAAATAGTCTATAAAAAAAAAAATTATAACAATTGTCCTTTAGAAAATACCCAATTTTGACGCAAATTTTCTATAGAAATAAAATTTTTGACAAATTTTCCATGAAAACATAAAAAATGTGACAAAATTTCCATAGAAATAAAAATTTGACAAAAATTTCCCATAGATATAAAAATTTGAAAAAATTTTCTTTTATAGAAAATAAATATTGCACAAAAATTTCCATAGAAATAGTAAATTTGACAAAAATTTCCTATAGAAAAGAAAAAAATTCAGCAAAAATTTCCATAGTAAACTAAAATTTTGACAAAATTTCTATATGAACTAAAAGTTTTGCCAAAATTTTTTATAAGAAATAAAATTTTGACAAAAAATTTTTTCTATAGAAATTAAAATTTGGAAAAAAAATTTCTATAGAGAAAAAAATTTCGTGCAAAAAATTTCATAACATTTAAAAATTTGGGCAAAAAGTCTATAACTATAAAATTGCGCAATATTATCTATAGAAATAAAATTTGTGAAAAATTTTCTATAAAAATACAAATTGAACAAAATTTTACTAAAGAAATCAACTTTTTGACAAAATTTTCAATAGAATAAAAGTTGGCAAGTGTTCTATTGAGATACAATTTTGAAATTACAGAGAAAAAAAATGCTTTGACAAAATTTCTATAGAAATCAAAATTTTGACCCAAACTTTCTACAGAAATACAAATTTTTGGAAAATTTTTCTAAAAATAAATTTTTTGCAAAATTTTCATAGAAATAAAAATTTCACAAAAATTTTCCATAGAATAAAATTTAAAATTTTCGATAGAACAACAAGAGTTTTTGCAAAATTTTTTATAGAAATAAAATTTTGACAAATTTTATTTGTTTATAGAAATAAAATTTTTTTTTTTTTCTTATTAGCATTAATAAAATTTTGGCAAAAAGTTCTATAACTAGCAAAATTGTGCAAATCAATTTTTCTATAGAAATTAAAATTTGGTTAAAAAATGTTTCATATAGAAATAATTTTTCTTTTTCAAAATTTTTTATTAGAAATAAAATTTTAGGACAAAATTTTATAAAGCAAATAAAATTTTGAAAAAAAATTTATAAAAGAAATAAAATTTGATAAAAATTTTCTACTAAAAAAATAAAATTTTAACAAAATTTTTCTAACGAAATAAAATGTTGACAAAATTTCTATAGAAATAAAACTTTGACAAAAACTTTCTACAGCAAGCTTACAATTTTGGCAAAATTTTCTAAGCAAATAAAATTTTGACAAAAAAATTCTCCATAAAAATAAAAAATTTGACAAAAATTTTCCTAGAAATAAAAATTTGACAACAATTTCCACTAGAAATAAAAAAAATTTGACTAACATTTTCCATAGAAATAAATGTTGATAAAACATTTTCTACCTAGAAAAACCAAATTCTCAAAAATTTTTCTATTAGAAATACAATTTTTGGACAAAATTTCTAATAGAAATAAAATTTTGACAAATTTTTCTATAAAAAAAAAAATTTGACAAAAATTTCCATAGAAAATAAAAATTTGACAAAATTTTTCTATATAGAAACAAAAAAATTTTCCATAGAAATAAACATTTTGACAAAATTTTTATAGAAAAAATATTTTAACAAAAATTTTCTATAAGACATACAAATTTTACAAATTCCATAGATAAAAATTTCATCAATAATTTCCATAGATAGTAAAATTGACAACATTTCCATAGAAATAAAATTTATTAAAAAATTTTCTATAGAAAAACAAATTTTGACAAAATTTTTGTCTATACAAATAAAATCTTGACAAAATTTTCTTTAGAATATAAATTTTGACAAATTTGTCTATAGAAAAAAAATTTGACAAAATTTCCATTAGAAATAAAAAATTATGACAAAAATTTACTAAAACAAAAAATTGACAAAAAAATTTCCATATAAATAAATATTTTGGGACAAAAATTTTCTATAGAAAATTAATATTTGACAAAATTTTTCTACAGGAAAATACAACTTTTTACAAAATTGCCATAGAATAACAAATTCGCACAGAAATTTCCACCTAGAAACAAAAATTGACAAATTTTCCTATAGAAATAAAAATGTTTGAACAAAAACGTTCTATTAGAAATAAAAATTTTGACAAATTCTTTTCTATTAGAAAGCAAATTGACAAAAGTTTCCATAAAATCAAAAAATTTGACAAAATTTTCTATAAGAAACAAAAAAATTTTGACAAAAATTTCCATAGAATAAAATGATTGATCAAAATTTCCTATTAGAAATAACATTCCATATAGAAAAATAAAAAATTTGACAAAATTCCATTAAAATAAAAAATTTGACGACATTTTCCATACAAAATAAAATTTTGCACAAAACTTTCTAATAGGAAAAGCAAAATTTTGCGCAAAAATTTTTCTATAGAATAAAATTTATGACAAAATTTTCCATAAGAAATAAAATTTTGACAAAAATGTTTCCATTTAGAAATAAAATTTTACAAAATTTTCCATAGAAATAAAATTGACAAAATTTTCTATAGAAATAAAATTTTGACAAAATTTCTAACAGACATAAAATTTTGACAAATTTTTCTGTAGCAAAAAAAATTACAAAATTTCCCTCTAGAAATAAATAATTTACAAAATTTTCGTATTAGAAACAAAAAAAATCACAAAAAAATTCCATAGAAATAAAATTTTGACAAATTTTCTATAGAAATAAAATTTTGACAAAAATTTTCCACTAGAAATAAAAGTAATTTTTTATGCTTTCGGTAGACTTTTTGTAACACAATTTTTTTTCCAATTTGTTCCATTAATTTTTTGCGTTACGAATGTACACTGTGGTGCTGAGCCTGTAAGAATGGCCCATGGCCTAAATATTTGTCTGTCAATAGCTTCGAATGCTATATTAGGTAATTTCGGCCATGTATTCGACTTTCAATTTTGACACCACGAACGAAGAAATACCAAAGGAATAGTGATCAGTCGGCCTGCCAAACACGGCAGACTGAATCCTATATATATACAAATTACAAACCGGAATGCCAATCCTTATATATAAAACCCCCCTCCATCCTTATGGTGGAGGATCTGAATAAACATCAACTCCAAATAACAATGAATCAATGTACAATAAAAAGCTCAACCAATTGTGCTATATCAGATTGTTAACACCATTTTCAAGCAAAAGCAAGACAGTACACAAAAAAATCGATTAAATCTTCCATTGAAATTTTCTTGGCATAGAAATAGAAAGGAAACCAGGAAATGAATCCTTTTCAATCCAGTACAAAGTTAAAGCATTAACAATTAAAAGAAGAAAAAAAACGAAACAAACGAAATACAATTAAAAGTCCAATTATTGAAATAAACCCTGACGAAATAAAGTACCCCTTAGGGCAAAATGTATGTATATAAATATTATTTGGTTAATTACTTGATATTTTTATCTGCTCAAAAAACACGAATCTTAATTATTTAAAAACAATAATTATATATTATTATTTTCTATTAGCATATAATTTACAAAATGCTTTAAAACACACATTGCCTCAAGTCGTAAACAGTTAAAATAATTTGCCCAATTTTCCAAGATAATATAGATGTTTTCCAGTTACCAAAAATAATAAGAGAAATAGATTAAATTTCATAATATCCAAAACTACTATAGTTAGCTGGTGTGCCTTTTTTGTTCCATCCACATGGCCGTCAATGGACAATGGATATGGATGCTTATGTGTGTTCTCTACTTAAGAGTCCATTTATGCGTCATTTGTTTTTATGGCGTGTCATATGTGTTTGTTTATTGCTTTAACATATTATTATCTTATAATTGAATTATTTTCAACATATTAAAATTTTTTGCGGGCAATCATTCCCCAAACGCGTAATTTTGGTCCTACCGTAGGAATTATTTTGCAGCATATTCATGTGTCTAATGAGTGTGCATGTGTTTGTGCTGCGCAGAGAAAATCAGAGATTGTATCAGGCAAGGCACTCATATTAATGAGCACTACAATTGTTTTATTTCACTCACAACCACCACACATACACTACACATGCTTGTTGCGACCATATGACATACTGATCTGCTGAGCTGTTTAAGACTATTGTTCACACTGGGTCCCATTCCATTGTTTAAATTCAGGGAAATATAAAACAAAAACTATTTTTAATTGGCATTAATCCAACCAAAAAGAATTTGTTCTTATATTTATTTTCAGCACATTTGTTTGCCAGGTCAATGAACAATGACATGCCAATGGTTTTTTGTCTTTTATAATTGTAATCCCTTCCGCAAAAATCCTATCCCAAAAAAAATACGGTTTTACTTCCACCGTTTCAAATATTCAAGAGTTTACTTAAAGTTTTATGTAGTGAAACCGTTTTACTTATAACCTTAATATAAAACACTAGCCTATGGGAACGATTCGTCGTCCAATTCGATATTGCCACTGACTTACCTATCACAGCGACTAATATTCTAATTTGGCATCTAATTTTAACAAATTTATCAGAATGATTATACTGTCAACATCATTCCAAAACTGCTTCCCCTTCTGAAAGCCATTGGAATGCTCAAATTAAACAAGCATACCTAACGAGTTTGCCACCAGTTACCAAAAAACTACCAAAAACAAAAAAATTTTCTTTACGAAAAATTAGTAAAAATTTAATTTCTATAGAATAATTTTTGTCAAGATTTTATTTGCATTGTTGTTGTTTTGATTTCAGCTTAAAACCCGGCATTGCATATAAACTACAAGTGTAGCTTAAACCACCAGACGAAAAGGAATGTTTGGTCCAATTAATTTGGACAAAGCCCTATAGACTGCAAGTAGTTTGGATGGACGCACGCTTTCGCGAATTACCACTATTCTCACAGGCATCCTTACTTGCCAGCAAAAACTATCAACCAATTATCAGAATTACATTCAGCAGTTCACTAAAACACAAAAGGTGAAACCGCACTTGAAAAAAAAGGGTTTTGTCTACAGGTCTATTTCTATAGAAAATTTTTGTCAAAATTTTAGTTTCTATAGAAACACGATTGCAAAAATTGTGGTTCTATAGAAACTTTTCTCAAAATTTAATCTCTATAGAAAATTTTGTTCAAAATTTTCTTATAGATTTTTTATAGAAAATTTTGACAAATTTGTATTTCTTATAAAAAATCTGTTAAAATTTTAGATATCTATATAAAAATTTTGCCAAATTTTCATTTCCATATTTCCATCTCAAACTTTGTCAAAAGCTTATGTTCAATACACAAAGTTTTAGCAAAATTTATTCTCTATAAGAAAATTTTGTGCAAAATTGTCCGTTCTTTTAGGAAATGTTGTCAAAATTTATATAGAAGAATTTTTGCAAAATTTTGTTTCAATAGAAAATTTTGTCAAAATGTTTATTTATATAGAAAATTTTTCTAAATTTTTATTTCTCTAGGAAAATTTTGTCTAAATTTTTATTTTTCTAGAAAATTTTTGCAAAAAGGCATTATTATATATATGAAAATGTTTAACAAAATGTTGCTTATCCAAAATTGTTATTATTCTTAATACGAAAGTTTAATACTATAGAAAATGTTGCTCAAAAATTGTGGCTTCTATCGACCAATTTTGTCAAAATTTTATAATCTATAAAAAATGTTGACAAAATTTTTCTATAGAGATTTTTTTATAAAATTATTTATAGACAACTTTGTCAAAATTTTATTCTATAAAAATTTTGAAACATTCTTATTTCTGGCTAGAAAATTTGTCCAATTTTCATTTCGATAGACAACTGTATTGATCAAAATTTTATTTCTATAAAAATTTTTTAAAATTTTATTTCTGAGAAAATTTTGCCAAATTTTATTTCCATTAGACAACTTTGTCCAAAATTGTATTTCTATAAAAATTTTCGTTAAAATTTTATTTCTGTAAAAAATCTTGTCCAAATTTTATTCCATAGACAATTTTTTTCAAAATTTTATTTAAATGAAGAATTTTTTGGCAAATTTTATCTCTATAGGAAAATTTTGTCCAAATTGTTGGTTCTAATGCGAAATTTTTTTTTTTCAGAATTTTATAAAGAAATATTTTGCAAAATTTTATTTCAATAGAAAATGTTGTCAAAATTTTATTTCTATGGAAAAATTTGGTCAAAATTTTTATTTCTATAAAAAATTTTGTCAAATTTTATTTCTCTAGAAAAATTGTTTGCAAAAGTTATTTACTATAGAAAATGTATACAAATTGTGTTCTATAGAAAAAAACTTTGTCAAAATTTAATTTTATATAGAAATGTTGTCAAAATTTTATAGTAGAACCATTTTGCAAAATTTTATTTTAATTTAAAAATTTTTGAAAAAATTTTATTTTATAGAATTTTCCAAAATTTTATTTTATTGAAAATTTTGCCAAAATTTATATTATATAAAAAAAATTTTATTTCTTAAAAAATTTTGTTCAAATTTTACTTCTATAAGAAAATTTTGTCAAACTTCTATAGTAAAATTTGTAATTTCTATAGAAAATTTTTGTCAAAATGTTGTTCTATAATATTTGTCAAATTATATTTCATAGAAAATTTTGTCAAAATTTTGTTTCTTATAGAAACATGTTGTCAAAATTTATTAATATAGAAAAGTTGGTCAAAATTTTATTTCTATCGAAAATTTATTCAAAATTTTATCTTCAAATAGAAAATTGTGCTAAAAATTTATTTCTATAGAAAATTTGTCAAGAATTATTTTCTATAGAAATTTTGTCAAATTTTTGTTTCTTATAGAAAATGTTGTCAAAATTTTATTATTTATATGAAATTTTGTCAACAATATTTATTTCTATAGAAATTTTGTTCACAAATTTTACTGCATAGAAATTCGTGTCAATTTTATTTTTACTAGAAAAATTTGTCAAAATTTTATTTCCTATAGAAAATTTTGTCAAAATTTTATTTCATAGAAAATTTTGTCAAAATTTATTTCAAAATTTGTCCAAATTTTATTTCTATAGAAATTTTTTTATTTTCTAGAGAAAATTTTGTCCAAAATTGTATTTCTTATAGAAAATTTTGTCAATTTTTTTGTTTTATAGCAATGTTGTCAAAATTTTCAGTTCTATAGGAAAATTTGTCAAAAATTTTATTTTAATAGAAAATTTTGACAAAATTTTATTTCTTTTAGAAAATTTGTGTAAAATTTTTATTTCTATAGAAAATTTTGTCAAAATTTTATTTCATATAGAAAAATGTTGTCAAAATTTTATTTATATAAGAAATTTGTCAAAAATATTATTTCTATAAAAAATTCTTGTCAAAAATTTACTTCGATGGAAAATGGTGGTCAAAATTTTATTTCTATAGAAAATTTTGTCAAAAAATAGAAATTTGCCAAAATTTTATTCTATAGAAAATTTGTGCAAAATTTTTAATTAAATAAAAAATTTTTGGCAAAATTTTATTTCAAACAAAATTTTGTAAAAAATCTTTGTTTTATTAGAAAATAGTCACTTGTTAAAAAAATTTTTATTTTCATAAAAAATGTTGTCAAAATTTTATTTCTCTTTATGAAATACATCTTAGGCATATTTTGCAAAAACTAGATAAATAAAGAATTCTACCAATCAATTAAACAGTAATCTACATTATCACAATGGACTGAATAGTCTAAGTGAGCCTGAAACTTAATCGGGCTACAACTTTAACCTACCAACTGTGGTCCTAAAGTATAACTTTACCTCGTGAATGACAAACCCATGTTTAAGTGGCCAGTCCGTTCCATACGTTTTGACCAGAACTGAGACTCATCCATACACATCATGGACTTTTCTTTAGGGTACTAAATTGTTACACAGTTTTAAACCGGACCCTACGAAAAATGGATAAACCGTTGGATGGTGCCAAACATTGCGGCCACCAACCATGGACATTCCAAGTTAACTCAGCACCATGGTAGGATGTTGAAATCGTTTACAGTTAGTTAGTGGATATATTGGGCTTTTTGGAAAACAGATCGGCTTAGCAATCGGTTTGCCATTTGAGAATTTTGTAAAAAATTTTTGTTGTTTTTATTTTTTCTTGAAACCATACACTGATTTAATTACAAAGTAGAAATCATATTCTACTTGACCAACATGACGTACATATCCAAGATCATAGAACGTATTCATTAGCTAATAACGTATGTAAATACAAAACAACATTTATTAGCTTAATGTTCTGTAAAGATAAACGAAGCTTAAAAAATTCGGAAGTCAAAAACGTATTTTAGAAATTCCAAATTAAAGAGTCTATAACTTTTAATTTAAATCAAATAGCGTGCACAATGTTTTGTGTACCTATTTTTGTTCAAACAAAAATCCACCCAAAAATATTGTAAATATTTTTTAAAAAAGGCTCATATCTCACGAACTATTAGAAATATTCGCACACCAGCCATAAAGTGGCAAACTTCGAGAAAAATACCTCAGCAAACAAAAGATTATATTGATATCTTTATCCATTCAAAAGTTGCAGATTAAAAAAAAAATATTTTGAACTTTCAATTCAAACAAATATAAACTGATTCTAAAATTTAATATTATTTCCGCCATCTTTTGCATTTGGACAATTAAATCGATTTATTATATATTTGAGAATTTACATCCCAGTAATATATCGATTAAAGATTTAAAAATGTTTCTATTTTATTCATTAAATTCTTATTTTCTATGGCATCAATATTAAAAAGCATGTACAATTTCCAAACATCGTATGGCGGTTAAACTTAAGTGCCCACTTCCAAACATCGCATACGATAAATTTCCCTGAAGAACTCTAGATCTGGAGCCATGTATGAAAATTAGGGTTGCTAGAAGCCAACCAATATCGGCACATGACCCATTATAACTGATTTCCATACTCAAAAATGAATGTTAAATAAAATAGTGAAACATGTGTCAACACTCATGGCAAAATCTCTCACATAACTACAAGAAGAAAATATAATGGCATAATTAAATTTGATCAGAATTTCATCTTATAGAGAAATTTATTCAAGTCTACTTTTTTCAGGAAATTCTAACTGGCTTATTAATATCATCATTCTTATAAATATAATCAAGAATTGTATTTGATTTCCTCAAATTTCATAAATAACATCAAACGTCCTTAACACAAGCAAACAATATCCCTGCGAAGAAACATCATTAAATGACACTCATATAGAATGTAAGCCATCCTTAAATACTTACATACATTTTCATATGTATGCATGTGATAGTATACCCAGCGGCGTAGTTCATGTGCTTGGAAGGCTTTTTCCAGGCCTGTCTAGGCATTACAGAGGCCTGCTTAGGACATTACACCTTCCTTTCCATTTCACATGGGTTGAGATTGGAGGGCAAGTCCTTCTTTGTAGCTTACATAAAAGGGCGTTCACCAGCCCTCTAAACAGAAGGAGTTCTACAGGGGTGTATATAAGAATTCCTACATAATTACTGAAAATAAAACCATACCTTCGCTCCTTCTTATTACAGGCATGTTGCAGCGCTACGTCAAGAAGGTGTTCTGTAGTACAGGGCGGTCTTCCCTATACGTTCTCAAAAGAATGACTTTATCATTACTATTGTTATTGTTTTAATTCAGATTTATTGTTACAATAACAAGTTTCGAGTTCAAAGATAGATAAATAAATAGATAATTAATATAAAATTAAAGAAAAAAATATACAAATTTTTAAGTCAGGACTTCTTTCGCCACATTTGTTGTTGAGATCTGGAAGAATTTAAATTCAATGAAATTATAGAAAAATAATGGCCTTTTGGGAAATTGAAGCAATCCAATTATGTTAGATGCTTGTCTAACTTATATTTGTAAGTGGGATTTTATAAAACGAGCGATTGACTTAGAAAGGCATTGAAAATGCAATTGTAATTATTAATTAAATAGACATGCAAACAATTTTAAAACTATATTTTAAAAGAGAGCCAAGGCAAATCTCCTGCCTGCATAACTTACAACACCCATGCGATGTAGTTAAACTTTTCACAATTTCACAAAATTAAAAACACAAAACAAGAATGCGTCTGTACTTCTTCACAAAATCAAAACTGAACGAACGAATGGCGTGAATGGCGTACGCAAAATTATTATGCACTTTTTATTATCGTTTATTAACATATGCAAAGACAATTAATGAAAATATTTTCTGACATATATATTTTCTATCATAATATGAAAAGCCACTTGACTTCCAAAAAGCATTACAAATGCATTCTAATTATAAATGAATAGGGATGTAAACAATTTTAAAGCTCTCTTTTAAACGAGAGCACAAGACAACTCTCTTGCTACATCATTTTAACACCCATGCTATACAACTTCTATAAAGAAGGCAAAGAGAATGTCTGGGTGTATAAAATGAAAAAGTAAATGAAACGCAATGCTTAATTACAGGTCTGATTTTAGAATGCCTACGATGAATGTAATATCAGTACACATGCATGTCTTATAAACACAACTCCTTCCAATTTAAGGCATTTAAGATGCCTGAATTTGTAAGGTCCTTCTCGATTCCGCCGCTGGGTAGTAGGTATTTTGGAATTTACATCCCGGTAATATATCTTGAGCTGTTTTTCTTATTAAGTGAAATCTACTTTAAATTGGAAAAACACAAATAAAATATAAGAACGTGTTTTTTTTTGCCATTGCCATGCCCTTATATGTATGCCATCTTTCTTTCTACTTCTTCTTCGAATATGTGGGAATGTTTGTTTTTCATTCAAGTTCCCATTGTACAAACTCACATGCCATACACACACAAAAACACTCTTACATGAAGATACTCCTCATTCCGTAATAACATGAAATTATACAGAAGTAGATTTTGTAGGAAGATTGACATTGAAGTGATTTAAGCTCTGCATAACAAAAAAATATCTAAACCAGCATTTCACATACATTCAAATTACACCCATTCTCAGTATTCTCAGAGGCTATATCCCCATGCTATCATTTTCTCCCTCCTTCTCACACTCTCTCCCTTTCTCTTTGGCATGCTTTTGCTAACATTTTGCTAAATGTTCTTGAGGGTGAGCTTATCATGTAAAATGGAATATCATTTGCAAAAAAGACGAATGCTTATATATTCAAGCACTCTCTCACACAGAGGACACTCACACACAAACACATGAGAGTGGATTTCTACACTTGCAAATCTCTTCTCAACAACAATCGTCGTAAGATAAATGTTTAGATACTTAGCCCTACTACAGTGGCAAATTGTGAGTTCATCCATCACATTATTCAAATACTCACACTTGAACTTGTGCTCTTTACGCTGCTGCATTCCAGGAACAGCGTTGGGAGCCCATCACCATGAAAAGTATAAACATCATTCTGAGGATTTTCTGGTATTCAATTTACATGTAATAAACTGTAAAGCACATGTTATTATTCGGGTGCCCTTGCCGAAAAATTAATGTTTAATATTTGAGAAAAGTTTTCGCTAATTAAATTTAATATATTTTTGAAATTAGTTACTGCAACAACGGGAGAAAATTTTGCCAAGGAGATCATATACAATACACGGCAAAACATTTTGCTTTTCTCTGGTAAACCCAATATAGTTTTTATTTCGGAAGAACCATATCAAAAATATCCTTAGATCCCCTTGACAATAATGTATTATATGTATCTAAATACAGTGCAGTGTTATCATGTTCCCCTAGAAATAAATTATTGATAAAAGTTGCTATAGAAAAAAAATTATGACTAAATCTTCTGTAGAAATAAAATTTTGACAAAATTTTCTACAGAAATAAA
>PGFW01047447.1:0-11032 GCA_003123925.1 Haematobia irritans | reverse complement strand
TAGAAATATTGTAGATTTCAAAATATTTGAACATTTCTTATAGAAATAAAATTCGACAACATTTTTATAGGAAATAAATTTTTGACAAAATTTTTCTATAGAAATAAAATTTTGATAAAATTTTCTATAGAAATAAAATTTTAACAAAATTTTCTATAGAAATATGAATAAAATTTGAACAAATTTTCTATAGAAATAATAACACATTTTTAGAAATTGACCAAAAATTTTCTATTTGACTTAAAGAAAATAAAATTTGACAGATATTTCTATAGAAATAAAATTTGCAAAATTTTCTATAAAATATAATTTTTGTGCAAAAATTATCTATAGAAATAATTTTAACAAAATTTCTATAATTTAAAATTTTGACGAAAATTTTCTCTAGAATAAAAGAAGTTTAACAAAAATTTTTACGTAGCAATAAAATTTTTATCAAAATGTTTCCGATAGCAAATGAATTTTGACGAAATTTCTTAGAAAATATAAATTTTGACAAAATTTTCTATAGAAATAAAATTTCACCAAAATTTCATATAGATCCACAACTTTTGACAAATTTTCATAGACAATAAAATTTATCAACAAATTTCAATAGAAATAGAATTTTAACGAAAATTTCATAGACATAAAATTTTCACAAAATTTTTCTATAGGAAATAGAATTTTGACACAATTTTCTATAGAAATTAAAAATTTCTATAGATAACAATGACTTTTCTACTAAGAATAAAATGTTTAACAAAATCTTTTATAGCAATAATTACAATTGATAAAATAGAATTTTGACGAAATTTCTATAGAAATAAATTTTGAACAAAATTTTCTATAGAATTAAATTTGACAAATTTTCTCTAAGAAATACATTCTGGAAACGTTGTACAACGAATATACAAATATTTTTGAAGCAAAATTTTCTGATAAGACAATAAGAATTTTGAACGAAATTTCTATAGACATAAAATTTTGACCAAAATTTTTCTATGAAATAAAATTTTGACAAATAAATAATTTTTATAGAAATTTTATAAGAATAACTCTTTTGAGACAAATTTTTCTTACGAGATAAAATTTGACAAAATTTTCTTAGAAGCATAACATTTGTATAAATTTTCAAAAGAATAATATTTTGCAACATTTTCCTATAGAAATAAATTTTGACAAAAATTTTTCTATAGAAATAAAATTTTGGATAAAAATTTGTTTCCTGATAGAATAAATACTGTTGAACAAATTTTATGACAAAAAATTTTAGCTACAAAATATTTTAGGAAGAATAATTCTAGAATATTTTGACAAAATTTCTATAGACAATACATTGCTTGAAAACAAATTTCTATAGAAATAAAATTTACAACAAAATTTTCCTAGTAGAATGAAAATTTACATAAATTTTCCTATAGAAATAAAATTTTGGACCAAATTTTCCTAATAGAAAATAATTTTGAGCAAAATTTTGTATAGAATGACAATCTATAAAATAAAGTTTTGATCAAATATTTCATAGAAATAACAATTTAGACAAAATTTTTCTTAGCAATAAAATTTTATCAATTTTCGATAGAAATAAATTTGGACAAATTTTCTATAGACAATAAAATTTTGACAAAAAATTTTCTATAAATAGATTTTGACACAATTTTCTATAGATAAAAATTTTTAGGCAAAAGTTGTTCATATAGAAATAAATTTTGCAAAATTTTCTATCGAAAAATAAAGTTATGACAAAATTTTTGTATAGCATAATAAATTTTACAAGAATTTTCCATTAGCAATAAAATTTTGACAACAATTTTGCTATACGAATATAAATTTGACAAAAATTTCTATCGAAATAAAATTTTGATAAAACATTTTCTATAGAAATAAAATTTCGACAAAATTTTTCTTATTAGAAATTAAAATTTTGACCAAAATTTTCTATAGAAAGTAAATGTTTTGACAAAATTTTCTATAGAATAAATTTTGACAAAATTTTCTAGACATATAACAATCTTTTGAAATAAATTAAAAATTCTATAGAAATAAAATTTTGACAAATTTTCTATAGAATATTTGACAAAATTTTCAGATAAATGACAAAATTTTCTATAGAAATAAAATTTTGACAAAATCTTTTCTATAGAAATAAGATATTTGACAAACATTTCTTAGAATATAAATGACAAAATTTTCTAAGAATAATTAACAAATTTTTCCCTATCGAAATAAATTGTTGACTAAATATTTCGTAATAGAAATAATTTATGACAATTTTAGACAATATGCAAATTTCAACATAAATTACTGACATAATTACATAATAATTTGAAATTCTATAAAATGAATTTTAACATTATTAGAAAATTGTAATCTATAAAATAAGATTTTGACAAAACTTTTCTATAGCAAATAAAATTGTTTGACAAATTCTATACGAAATAAAATTTTGACAAACTTTTCTATAGAATAAAATTTTGACAAAATTCTTATATAAAATGAAATTTTCTATGACAAAATTTTCTATAGAAAAAATTTTGACAAAATTTTCTATAAAATAACAGCAAAATTTTCTTATAGAAATAGAATTTACAAAAGTTTTCTATAGAAATAGAATTTTTGACAAAATTTTCTATAGAATAAAAATTTTGACAAAATTTTCTATAGAAATAAAATTTTGAAACAAAATTTTCTCTTATAGAATAAAATTTTGACAAAATTTTTCTATAGAAATAAAATTTGTAAAATTTCTATAGAAATAAATTTTGCATTTATAGAAATACAATTTTTGACCAAACTTTTGTAATAGAAATAAATATTGACAAAGATTTTTGTAATAGAAATACATTTTTGACAAAATTTTCGTATAAAAAAAATTTGCAAAAATTTTCTATAGAAATAAATTTTGACAAAAATTTCTATTGGAATATAATTTTGACAAATTTTCAGGAGAAATACATTTTGACAAAATTTTCTAAGAGAAAAAATTTTGGATCAAATTAAGATTATTTTTGTTTGGTAGTTTTTGGTCAAATTTGCTCCAAACTTTTGATAGATTATTTTTGGATTGAATGCAACGTGCTTGCGGAACCATCTTGGAGGAGCACACCGGAAAAACAATTGACCTAATATCGAAGGAGGATTATAGAACGCTATATTTATACCTGCGCATACTGGTAGCCCATAACATGGTATTTATAAGTTGTGCATTTGTCTGCAACACACAGAAGATAGACGAGATAGACACATGGTGTCATCGACTTCAAATTGGCATCAAGATGGTCTTTGGGTCAGAATAAAAACGTGATTGATTTTGGAATTGGTTCAATTTAAATAAAGCTCTATATATTCTTTCGCCCAATATTCACTTATTGAACCACAGAGGTCATAGTTTTAGCCTCGATTTGGTGAAATTTTCCACAGAATAGTAGAGTTATCCATTCTAACGTGCTATGCCAAGTTTGATGGATATCGATTGGGGATTTAGATATATAGAAGAACTTTAAATTTTTTTGCTCGTTGGGTTTTATAGGCAAGGAATGAGCTACAGTAGTTCATTACTATTATATTTTGGGGTATCGTAGGAAATTCTCTCTTCAGTTCATATTGGTTCAAGGTTCATATGAACTTAAACCCACGTTTATTATAAAATGTTTAAGACATACCTAAAAAGGACAGTCCAAATTCCATTGGCTGTGGAAAAATTTCGAAAAAATTAATATTATGCAAAACACAAACAAATATTTTTTTTTTTGCAATTGAAAAATAAGTACTAAATTTGGAGTTAGTCTTAACTACTGTACGTTTTTTCGGTGTTGGTCCGTTTAAAATACAAATTTTCAATAGTAGTTCCACAGCTATTTAAATTTCTGTTTCTCCTCGTATTCAGTGTGTCCTTCATAAAACATTCAATGGCTTTCAAGCCACAATATTGGATATATGTTTGGTTATTTCTAAGCCTTCCATTGTAATTTACACATTTTCCTTTGATGCCAAAAAATTTAAATTTTTTAAATTGGTGGGATACTGACGACTTGTTGTCTCAGTATAGATAAACGCGAGAGGTTGCCATGTATTGGCTTAATTTTAACATTTTGTAATTATTGAATGTTGTAATCTAATTGTAATAAACGTGCTACATTAAATCTGCATTTTTATATCTACACCAGTACGGGTTTCAGGTTAGAATAATTTTGATTTGTAAGAAAGTATCTACCAGAAATATTAGTCTAATCTTCTGGATATAGCACGGATTCATCTCTTATTTTGTTTTTTAAAGGAAATGAATATTAAATTAACTGATTTGGGAGCCCATCTTAGCTGCAATGTTTACCATGATATCGAACTACTCAGTTTACGGCTTGTGCACGTTTTTATACCCTCTATCAATAGGATGGGGTATATAACTTTGTCACTTCCGTTTGTAACACATCGAAATATGCTCATAGTACCCATAAAGTATATAATATTCTGGTCGTGCGTCGAAAATTCTAGAGTCGGATCTTAAGCATGTCCGGTCGTCCGTCTGTTGAAATCAACGCTAACTTCCCGAACGGGAAACAAAGCTATCGACTTGAACTTGCACAAGTAGTTGTTATCGATGTAGGTCGGATGGTATTGCAAAATGGGCCATATCGCGCCCTTTTTACGTATAGCCCCCATATAAAGGAACCTCCTAGATTTGGCTGTGGAAGCTCTAACAGAGCATATTTCGATCCGATCAGGCTGGAAATTTGGTACATGGTGTTTGTATATTGGTCTCTAACAACCATGCAGAAATTGGTCCACATTGGTCCATAATGATATATAGCCCATAAAACGCGACCCGCAGATTTGGCTGTGAAGGCCTCTAAGAGAAGCTATTTCATCCGATTTCCGGCTGAAATTTGGTACATGGTGTTAGGTATATGGTCTCTAATCAATCATACAAAATTGTTCATCGGTCCTTAATTATATATGCCATATATCGATTCCAATTTGGCTTGCCGGAGCCTCAAAGAGAAGCAAAGTTTCATCCGGATCCGGCGCTGAAATTTGTTACATGATGTTGGCATATGGTCCTCTAACAACCATGGCAAAAATTGTTCCGCCAATCGGTCCGATTAATTATATATAGGACCCCATAATAAACCGCTCCTCCAGATTTGGTTGGCGGTGGTCCAAAGAAACAAATTTCAATTCGTCCACCTGAAATTTGGTACATGATGTTGGTATAATGGTCTCTAAACCATGCAAAAATTGGTCCTCAATCGGTTCATAATCTATATTAGCCCCCCATATATACTACCGATGCCCGAGATTGGCTTGGCGAAGATATCCCCAAGAGATAGAAATTTCATCCAATCTGGTTGTAATTTGGAACATGGGTGTTAGCATATGAGTCTTTTTACACGTGCCAAATTGGTCCATATCGGCCCATAATTAATATAGCCACATATAAAAGTTCTTCAGATTTGACCTCCGGACCTCTTGAGAGCCAAAATTCATTCCGATCCGGTAAAGATTAGGAACGTGGTGTTAGTAGTATGGTCGCCTGACAAACCATACCAAACATTTGGTCAATAACACAAAATTGAGTCCATATCCGTTCATAATCATGGTTGCCACTAGACCAAATATAATCTCTCCAATTTTATTTCTATAGACATAATTTTGTCAAAATTTTATTTCTAATAGAAAATATTGTCAAAATTTTATTTCTATAGAAATTTTGTTTAAATTTTTGATTTCTATAGAAAATTTTGTCAAAATTTTATTTGCTATAGAAAATCATTGTCAAAAGTTTATTGTCTAATAGAAAATTTTGTTAAATTTATTTCTGTAGAAATTTTTGTCAAAATTTTCTTTCTATTAGAAAAATTCTTTGTCAAAATTTTTTTCTATAGAAAATTTTGTGAAAATTTTATTTCTATAGAAAATTTTGTTAAAATTTTATTTCTGTAGAAAATTTTGTCAAAATTGTATGTCTACTTTGTCAAACTGAATTATATAAGTATTGGATCGATCTTTTTTGATTTAATATTATAACACTATGGACTTACATAACAATTTAGAAGATGGTGGTTAGGAGGTTTTAGATACCTTGCCATCGGCAAGCGTATACCGCAACTTCAGTTAATTCGATTGGGGGCATGGGTGTGGGTGGGGCGGAGGGTTTGAGAAGAAGTTTCTACGCATCCATTGATGAGGGTTACATAAGCTTCGGCCTGGCCGAACTTACGGCGCGTATATACTTGTTTTGCATTCATTAATGCTGAAGTATATTTTGCACCTTTGAACCCAAATCCCATTAAAGATAACGGAATTGGATCGATGTCTCAAACCAAAGATCAAGTATACGAGTCCAATATTGTGCGCAATTACCTTCTTTTAACACTAGATCGGAAATGACAAACTTTAAGTTGTTTAGTTCAAAAGATATTTATGATTCTTATGATAATATCCCAGGAAAAACTCCATTACCCGTAATCTTGTTAGGTAAGCCTATTTAAAATTAATAACACTTATTATTGTATCGCTCCCGGATTAATTTGCAAGCAGGTCCTAGGGAAAGTAGTTCTCACCAGTCAACTTCGGCCATGATATAAGTAGGCTTTTATGTGCATATATACATCACCTAGATAGCTGTAATCATCTTATTCGTAGATACACCAAAAGCTTGCAACAATCTCGAAAATATTGATTTCTATCGCCCGATTACAACGGGTGAAATATTAATTTCACTTAAGATAGAAATAAATATAGGTTGTATTAAGGAGTTGGGATTCGTGAATTACGTTATAACTATATCCAATAGCCACATTCACATTAGCGTTCGAGAATCTATTAAAAGTGGACTTTAAGTCCCTTCTTTATAAGGCAAATTGGCATTTGAAATTAGTTTAATACATTTTGGAAGTGTAATGGTGATATGAGGTAATAAGAAACGCATTTATTAAAAACAATTATCGCATAATGTCATTAATTTTAAAGCAAATATTATGAAAATATTTGTGGATAAAAAATTCTTAACAGATAAATCTTCAAATTAGCGTTACATTACATATTTCTTTTTATTTATAAGTACCTGCTCAATTACGAATAATATACTAAAGGTAACATCATATTATTCTATATTATAAGTATTAAAATAACAATTCAAAAACTAATCAGCAAAGAATTATTTATTTTTGTCATTACGTGTACCATTCATAAAACTCACCGCATGTAATTGCACGTTGTAATGACAGCTTTACCCTGCTGGTAATGTCAATGTGTAATGAGATATGAGTTTAACTAGTTTTTACTGGGATTAATATAAAACAATTATATACGGCCGTTAAGTTCGGCAGGCCGAATCTTATGTAACCTCCACCATGGATTGCGTAGAAGGCTTCTACGGAAGCCTGTAATCGCACAATCAAATCTACTTTGGTTGTGGTAGTACCAACCGATGGCAAGGTATGCTTACATTCTTACATGTCTTCTATTGTAAATTAGTTCAATACTTAATATAATTCAGTTCTTAATCCGTATTATTAGGGAGCTTAAAATAATTACGAACGCGATATAACTGTTGGGGGTAATGTAGATAAGCCAGAAGTGATATATGTGGTCGCTTTATGTGGGTGTAATATACAATTATGACTGATATGGACCAATGTTTTGTTGTGAATGGGGGGTCGGCGTTTTATCTGGGGTAATATATAACTATTAGACCGATATGAATAAGTTTTGGGATGAATTGTTAGCGGCCCATTCATTTGACAACGTATTCAAATTTCAAACCGAAGCGGATGAAATTTTCTCATCCAAGAGGGCTCCGGAGCGTCTAATCTGTGGATCGTTATATGGGCTATGATATATTATGGACCGATATGGACCAATTTTTGGCTGGATGTTAGGGCCCTATATAAACACCACGTAACACACAATTTCAACCGAAAGCGGTATGAAATTTACCTCCTCGCAGAGGGTCCGAGGGTCAAATCTGGAGGCTCGGTTTATATGGGGGCTAATAGATAGTTATCGGGACCGATATGGACCAATTTTTGAATGTTTTATTAGAGACATATACTTACACATCTTACCAAATTTCAAGCGAATCGGATGAAATTTACTCTCCGAGGTTCAGATCTGGTGATCGGTCTTATAATGGGGCTATATATAATTATAGGGACCGAGTATGGATCGGCAAATTATTGGCCATTGAGTGTTAGAAGGTCGCCGTAATAAACCACCACGTACCGAATTTTCAACCAAGATCGATTGAAATTGCGCTCCTTCAAAGAGGTTGCAGGAGGTCAATCTGGGATTTGGCGGCAATTTTTTGCATTGCTTGATGGAGACTATACACTAACAACCACGTACCAAAATTTCAATGCAGGATTCGAAATTTGCTCCTCCAAAGATGATGCGCAAGCAGAAATTGGGGATCGGGCTTTCTATATGGGGGATATAATATATATAATGGGACCTATATGGATCAAGTTTTAGGCTAACATGTTAGAGACCATATACTAAACATCACGTACCAAATTTCAATCCAGATCGGAGTGAAATTTGCTTCTCTAGGGGCTCGCGAAACCATAATCTGGGGGCCCGTTATAGTGGAGGCTAATACGTAAAAGTGGTCCGATGCCGCATGTTGCATACCAGCTCCAACCTTAAGTCAACGTTAGCGTGATTCCCAGAACGTGCGGAGGCCGGACAGAGGAACGGCGGACATCGCTAGATTCACTCAGAAGTTTCACCACACCCAGAATATGTATACTTTTATGGGATCTTAGTACCCATAATTCGATGTTTAGCGAAACGAGATGACACAGTTAATATACCCCTATTTGTTGCCTAGGTGGAGGTTATAAAAACTGTAAAAAAAATTAAACTAAGCAAAACAATTTTAATAACCGAACTTTAAAGTGTCCCCCTTTGAAATAGGCCGTAGTCAGATTACGAAGGGAAGGACGTTAAGTGTAAAACAAAAAATAAGTATGACTTCAAGTTACGGAGATTCTATTACGTCAAAAAATATCGTGAATTTTCATATTGGATATAACCGAGTTGATCTTCGGAATATTCATTATTTCAAATCAAATTGAAATAAAAACGACTGTTATATGTAGTGGAGCGTTCTGAATTGAAATGTTTTTGTTTTCTAATTTATATGAAACACATCTTAAAACATACGTTTAATTGTTACTTTTTCTATATGAAAAGAGTATACCACTTTTCTACTGTGCCACATTTTAATGAGCAAGTGGTCATTTCTGATATGATATTTCAGTTAAAAGTTCTAAGCCCTCCTAAATGTATGCAATAGTTTATGTATTTATGGTCCCAGTTTAAACATAAGTTATTTACTTTTCATATGATCTTTTTCTAAACACTAATTTATTATTATATTTTCTTTAATTCCAGTTGATTATTTCTCTTTACATAAAACAAAATTGTGATCGTTTTTGCGTTAAGCAAGTATAGGCGAAAAAGGCAATATTTCCAAGAAATTGATGCTTATATTTTAAGCAATAAAAAAGAGGGAAAACAAAATTAAAACTAATATAAAGAATCGAAAGACTTGAAGTTTTTAAAATATCTCATAAAAAGGTAAGACAATTAGTTTTAGTTTTCGAATGGCCTAGATTATTTATTTGAGTATTTTTTTTTTTGTTTCTTCTAATTTCAGCCATTTAAAATATATTAGTAATTTTTTTGATAGTATACTATTAATACACTTAATATATATACTACATATATATATATATATATACGTTACAAGCGTACTTTAAAACAGACATAATTATATTATTAACACACAGAAGGAGACGAGATAGACACATGGTGTAACACATTTTTATAATCATAGTCTAGGTCGCAGTTTTATATCCTGTTTCTGTATATCGAACGAAAACCCATCGACTTCAAATTTTGCACAAGTTGATCTTTGGGTCAGAATAGAAACGTATTGATTTTGGAATGGGTTCAGATTTAAATAAATCTCCCATATATATCTTTCGCCCCATATGCACTTATCATCTGACCACAGAGGCCATAGTTTTACCTCGATTTAGGTGAAATTTTCCACAGAAAGTAGAGTTACCGTTCTAACTGTGTATGCAAAGTTTGATTGATATCGTTTGGGATTTAGATATATAGAAGAACCTTTTTTTGCTGGGGTTTTATAGCAAGAATTCATTATTATTATATTTGGGTATCGTACGAAAATTCTCTCTTTAGTTCATTTTGAACTTATGTGTTGTATGTTTAGTTCATAAAATGTTTAAGACATACCTAAAAAAAGTGCACATTTCATTGGGCTATGGAAAATTTCGAAAAAATAATATTATTCAAAAACAAACAATTTTTTGCAATGCAGAATCAGGTTAGATTAGGTTATTTAACTACTGAATGTTTTTTCGGTGTTGGTCGGTTATTTAAATTTCTGTTTCTCCTCGTATTCAGTGTGTCCTTCATAAAACATTCAATGGGTTTCAAGCACAATATTGGATAACTGTTTGGTTATTTCTAAGGCTTCCATTGAATTTACACATTTTCTTTGATGCCAAAAAATTTAAAATTTTTTTAAATTGGTGGATATGTCGACTTGTTGTCAGTATAAGATAAACGCGAGAGGTAGTATTTTGTCATTTTAAAATTCTTGTAATAACCGTGTACATTAAACCTGCACTTTTTTCTCTACACTCTATGGTATGGGTTCAGGTTAGAATTATTTTGATTTATAAGAAATTGTATCTACCAGAACTATTAGTACTAATCTCTAGAATATAGGCCCGGATTCATCTCTAGTTTGTTTTTAAGAAAATAATATTAAATTAACTGATATTGGGAGCCACTCTAGTGCAATGTTTAGCATGAGATCGAACTACTCAGTTTCGGCTGTGCCACTTTTTTTTTGCATTCATTAATGCTGAAGTATATTTTGCACCTTTTTTAACCCAAATCCCATTAAGATAACGGAATTGATCGATGTCTCAAAACAAAATATCAAGTATACGAGTCCAATATTGTGCGCAATTTACCTTCTTTATACCCTTCACCACTACTGTGGTACAGG
>PGFW01047414.1:8063-18170 GCA_003123925.1 Haematobia irritans | reverse complement strand
GCAGGTAGGTAGACGTTGATCTTCACCTCAAGCTTCTGACTATGCAACAGTCGTCCGCATAGGTAATCAGGTGTACATCTGATGGTGGAAGGGGAGCCCCTGCCACATAAAAGTTAAAAAGGAGGGGGGAGGGCAGTACACCGGCTTGAGGTACGTCTTGTTTATGGTATTCCTCCTAGGCGAAGATCTCTTTCCTCTGAGTTCCACATAGGATTGTCTGCCAGCCGTATAGTTCGCCAACCATCTCTTAAGATTATTAGGGAGAGAGGTTCCCATAAAAACGTTGAGAGGTCAACGTTTTTCGACTCCTGAAGAAGCGGTTGACGAGTACCTCAATCAGAGTAGCAAAAGTGCTTTGACAACTGGTTCAAAAGCATGTAAAAGTATATAGATTCTAATTTACATTGATAAACGATAAAGAAATTTTTAATGTTTTGATTGTTCTTGGATGTCAATCTAATGAACCGATATATAAGCCAAACTCGGTATCAAAAACATGGACCCAGTTGTATACAATTTTTCCATGTCTCTTTACGTATCTAAAACACCTGCAGATTTCAAATTCATACCTTCATTATTAAGGCCTTTTTTTGAAGTAAAGTTTACCCCACTGGTAAACATTGGCTAGATTTTCTTCACGACTACCATAACAACTTATTATAGCCGTATGGAAGATAAAAGACCACAGGTGCATCCAATACCGGCAGGAGCTACTGGTCACATACAACTAAGAAAATTCGACACCACTGTGCACACACGGACTATCAAAGCTAATTCCACGAATAATATAGCACATAGGCACAATTCTTTTTGCGTAATTCATGGCAAGATGAACTGGGACTACCACAGAGAGATATAGGCCACACCACCAAAAACAATACAACACAGAGTTTTATTTATGGCTAGGCGTATCTTACCGTTTTTAAAGTAGCTCAAAAACAATTGCGATTCATGATCCTGAACTTCACGATGTTGCACAGGTCCACCATTAAGTAGGTCATCAAGTTGTACGGTTAAAATTGCAGCAGCACCAGCTTCATCTGTGGATGTTTCAGAGCCTAACCAAAAGTGTACATCCCACGAGAGTTTTTTGTCTTTGCCTTCGATAGTCTGAAAATAAGAGAAAAAAAATTAAATAAAAATAAAATAAAACTTCGATCAAATTGCACAGGAATAATTGCTAGCAAATATGGGTGTGTACAATGGGAGGATGCGATAATGGAGAATATTAATGGGAGACTATTCTTATTTTGAATGGATACGCACATCTAAAATGAACAATGCCAATTGTTTGAGTAATTATTGTCCTTCAAAATTTATTAAGGAATCGGAAACCCTCTGCACAAAATCCAGAGTATCCAATAGTAGTTCCCAATGGTTAACTAAAAGTCCATAAAGGACAATGAGACCTTACTAATAACCTAACTACGTAGTATCTAACTGTATCTAAATAAAATCAGAATATAAAATAAATAAAAACATGTAAGGGAAACCTAAAGTCGGGCGAGACCCACTATGTTATACCTTGCACTATTCTATAGTGCAGGAAGCAAATGATTGCCTGTTTTTTTCGGAAAAACTGGCAACATTCGCACCTTAAGAACAACGCAGAAAAGTCAATTCTGAGTTCTATACAACCATTTGTTCGCCAGTTGTCTTCCAAGAAATCAGAAAAACCAATTCGCCGAAGACGGATCTTCACAACGAAAATGCGAGCTCTCAAAACATCGATTTGATGGGTCATCCGCACTATAGTCCTGACTTGATACCGAATGACTTCCTTTTAGTCCCGTACGTAAAAACCAAAATAAGAGATCAACGTTTTTCGATACATGAAGAAGCGGTTGATGCGTTCAGAATGCATATATTGGAAATACCTCAATCTGAGTGGAAAAAGTGTATAGATCTTAATAGGGAATATTTTGAAAAACAATAAAGCGATTTTCGATAATTAATATTTGTCTTTGTTCTCTAATCTTGAAATATAAAAGGCAACCCTCGTAATACCTTGTTCCACGGAGTGGTAAAAGGTATAAATAGCTGGTTTCTTGAGCTATGCTCTTCTTTACTCTCGAATACAAAGATTTTAAGTTTGAACACAGATATCTGAATGAAATTTGACTCACAATCATACACGAGGGAAAATGTTTACTCACGAAAGCCATATCTTACTCCGAGCGTGAGTGAGTACTCACTCAGAGAAGGAATATTATCACCCAAAACATGTTTCAAGAGTAACATGTTATTTTTGAAGGTTAACATGGACAATTTTTGTAGCAGAAATGTTGTTTTCTCGGCAAACACATATATGATTGCCGAAACCAGATATATACATCTTCAGAAATAATACATTGTGCGAAAATCAATGTTCACCGTCCAAAAAAAACATTTTGCTCTTGAAACATGTTTGGGTGATCATATTCCTTCTCTGAGTGAGTACTCACTCGCGCTCGGAGGAACATATGGCGGATAACACATTTAACTCATTACTCTTACACTCACGCACGATTCTTTAAATAATCACGACAAATTTGGCGCTATCGAGTGAGTAAATAATACACATTTTATAAGCCAAACAAACTTTTTTATCCCAACAAGAAAATTCCAAAACGATTAAAATTCGTGCCCAGCTGACTTTCTAAAATGCCTTATGGCACAAATCCAAGGAATTGAGATCCAGAGATTTTGGTGCCATTGTGTGATGGAAATGAAGTGATGAACCTCTTTGTGCACGGTTCAATCGTCCTGCGCTTGAAATTGTTTGTCTTGGAAGATTTATACGATTGAGTATCAAGCATTTTCTATATCCCTCAAGAAGTGAAGTCGGTCTATATGGAGGCATTACCAAATGGACCGATAAAAACTTAATCCGATACACGTTTTTGTGAGCCTAAAATACCAGAATATTTACAATTTCAGGCAAATCGGATAAAAACTACGGTTTCTAGAAACCCAAGGAGTTAAATCGGGAGATCGTTCTTATGGGGGCTCTACTAGAAATATGGAGCGATACTCACCGTTTTTCGGCACACCGTCTTTATGACCCGAAAATAACCTCTCTGATTTCCAACTTCAAGCAAATTGGATAAAAACTCGGATTCATAAGAAGCCCAAAAGTAAAATCGGATATCGTTATATGGGGCTATACGAAAAAATGGACAGATACTTAACTCATTGTGAGGGCACACTTATTTGGTCATCAAAATAGCTCTAGATTCAAATTTCAGGCAATAATAGATACAAAACTAACAATTTCTATAGGCCGAAGAACCCAAAAATCGGAGGTCGTTTTATACATGGGTGACTAATCAAAACTGGACCGATAAGCCCACTTTCGAACTTGAACGCTTCCTGCAGAACGAAAAGACGATTGCTGTCCGTTTATTGAAGACTGTAGCGTGATTCACAACAGACAGACATGATCAGACGGACATCGTTATATGTCCTTAGAATTTCCTCCCTGAATCAAGAATTCGAGAAACAATTATATGAGAAAGATCAAATCACAGGGGCAGGCCTTAATTTCATCGATTTCTTGAAAGCTTGGACATTCTTTTTAAGATTCCTCTAAAAACTGAACAAAAATTCATAATTGGTGTAGTCTCCACAACTAGAATGAATAAATCATGCCCGGTTTCCAGAAGAATTTTGGTCTTTACATTTAAAAAAATGTTGGTATGGATCGAGCCAAAGAAAGGCGGTGAATATCAAGTAAGGAATACTTTTAAGACACAATTTCCTTTAATATTGGTTTTGTTTAACATTGCTTCTAGGAAGCAAATTTAATTTTCGCAGTCTTTTAGCTTTTTTCTTCATATGCTATCAAGGTCCTTTATAAAACGAATTCTGAATTATTAAAGTCAAGTTGTACCTTAAAGCCTCAAACATTTTTTTCTTTCAATATTATGATACCCATTTTTTAAAGTAAAAATCACTTTAATTATAAAAGGGAAAACACGACTTCATTGAAAAGTTTATCGACTTTTGGAAGCACAGAAAAAACTTTGATATTAGAGAAATGCCCATGCTTCTATGCTAAACAAATTTGCATTCCGTATTTTAAAGACATGATAATTTTTGAGTATTTTTCAGTGCACGTAAAGAAACCCAATTTATTTTCGGGAAGTATTATTCGGTTTGAACGATTCTAACTTGGAGAGGCTATACTGCTGGAATTCGTATGTTATTGTCCAAAAAAACCCTTTTACGACGAAGAGTTTTCAAAGAAAATTTTAAATAACAACTGAAAAAAAAACATGCCCGGTCCAAAAAGATTTGTCTTTACCCATATATGATTTTGGTAATTGATAACCGAGCTCAAAGAAATCGAGAATTCCAAGTTAAGGATACTTTTAAGACGCAAATATCTCTTTTAATTTTAGGTTCTGCGTACATTGATTCTAGGATGCAATAATTTTTAATTTTCCCTTGTTTGCAAGTTGTTTTATTCAAATTGCTATCAAACAGTCATTTTACAAAAGTGTAACGACGAACATAAATTTTCAAATTCCAGAACTCGATCTTTCCGTAGAAATTATGCGTAACTCATATTTTTCCAAGTGAAAAATCTTTAAAATAAGAGTTGAATAAACATCCTATTCATTGTCCTATTTTTGAACACTTATTTTGCTTTGTAAGTCAAGATCGTATAAAAGCTCCAATAAATTTAAAAAGACAATTTTTATTAATTTTAATAGAATTTTTCTGAATTAATTAAAGTCTCTAAGTTGACCATAGTGCAAAAACATTTACTTTCAGTTACAATACCCATTTTTAGGTGGAATCAACTTAGATTATAAGTGGTACAAAACGACTTCATTGAAAAGTATTATGCAGATGCTTTTGGAAAAGAAAAAAACTTTTATAACCAGATGAGTAGTCTCTCCTAATGCAAAGCAAAATATCGCAAACGGGATTTTGAGGACGTGAAAATCTTTGTGCCTCAACAGACAATAATTTTTTCAAGTGTTTTTTGATTGATGGTTGGTGAGTAGTTAATTGATCCGGCCGGCCGATATACCTTTGTTTAATTGTGTTGCATGCGTTCTACCTATAATGTTTCAGTTTCACGAGCAAAGTTTTTCTACCACTCACAAAAAATAATCTGATTCAATCACGAAATATTATTAATCACAATAATGAATAGTACAATTAAAAATTATTGATTCAATAAAATATCACTATAACAATTAATTTTTGTGACTGATTTTTTATTTCAATTAAATTATGTTGAATCAATTAAAATTTTTAAATTGAATATTTTTAATAACTCATTAAAATTTTAATTGGAATAATTTTGGTGAATATTTTTTTATGTCTGTGCTGCGGCAAAAAATTCGAATCGATTTTGGTATTTCACTATTTCGGATAATTTATCGTGTTGCTAAATTTTTTTGTTCACGTTTTATTTCATCTAACGAGGGCAGTTCGGTAAACTTCTAGTCTACTCGAAAATAGCGAGGTATAAAACCAGAAAAAGTTCAGGTGTTTTTGTGGAACTTCCATCGGTGTTATGTATGTAATACATGTTTAAATTTGTTGTTCGACATGGCAAACGTCCTTCCATATAGAAACAGGGTTGTTCAAAAAAGAAAACGCATACCGCGAATTTTTTTACATGGAAAATATAGAAATGCCGTGCTGTCTTAATATTTCATAATAAAAGTTTATCGGGGCAAAGAAAATTCATAAATGATAGTGGTGAAATGTGTTACGTGAAGCGCACTCCTTATATGCAACAGTAAAAATTGAGTTGCTTGAATTTAAAAGTTGGACGTCCAAAAACACAAACAACAACAGAAATTGTAGCCAAAGTGCATGATATGGTATTAAATGATCGACGAATAAAAGTGCATGAAATTGCTAATATCATGGGCATCTCAAATGATCGATTCCATTTAATTTGCATGGAGAACTACAGATGAAAAAGCTTTCTGCAAGATGGTGCGCATTTGTTAACAGTCGATCAAAAACGCATAAAATGAACATTCTCAAGTTTGCTTGGATCGTTTAAGCGAAATAAAATGGATTTTCGGCCTCGTTTCATAACTGTTGATGAGACATGGATCCACCGCTATACTCCAGAGACAAAAAAACAATCGAAACAATGGATCGAAGCTGGAGGAAGTGCCCCAAAGAAGGCAAAAATAATTCAATCGGCTGGTAAGGTTATGGCAACGGTTTTTTGGGACTTCAAAAGTATTTTACTGATTAATTGTACAATGCAAACAATGGATCGAAGCAGGAGGAAGTGCCTCAAAGAAGGTAAAAACAATTCAATTAAATGTACAAATTCGAGAAAAACGTCCTGGCTTACAACACAAAAAAAATAATTTTCATCAAGACAACGCACCAGCTTTCTTTTGCCCACCTTTGTTGTATCTCCCTAATACCGAAGTGGTCTTGTTTCTTTATATCCAAATATGAATTTTTGTGTGGTGTTTGTTAACACTAGTTTACACTGAAAATGTACATTTGATGACCTTTTCTTGTGTATTTTGATCTGCTGATTTGAAAATGAAGGTTAAACAATTTTTTATGAAAAATCGTTTTTTGAGATATCCCGTTATTTTTAGTTACTATCTTGTTTTACAACTTCATGAAAATCTGATAAAAACTACTGCCCTTGGAGTAAAATCGTCAGATCGGTCTATACGTGGGCTATACCAACACATGGGCTGATTCACCTCATATCCGTTACATCTATTTGTGATCTTAAAATAATTCCTAGAATTTTAAATTTAAGGCAAATCGGATAGAAAGTACGTTTTCCTAGAAAGCCCAAAAAAATAAAATCGGAAGATCGCTAATATATGGGGCTATACCAATCAACATGAATCTATAAACCAAATTTCTTACACACCTATTTGTGGTCCTAAAATATCTCTAGATTTCCAATTTCAGGGAAATCGGATAGAAACTATGGTTCCTACAAGCTCAAGAAGTAAAATTAGGAGATCGGTATATATGGGGGCTATACCAAAACATGGACCGATACACACCATTTTTAGCACACCTACTTTTGGTCCTAATATACCTTTAGATTTCAATTTTCAGCCAAATCGGATAGAAAATACAGTTTCTAGAAGCCCAAGAAGTAAAATCGGGAGATCGGATCTATATGGGGGGCTATACCAAAACGTCATCAATCAATCCCATTTTATCATTAAATAGTCCTGACATACTTATAAAGCCGTGACCGAAGTTTCACGATGATACCTTTACTGAAAGTATTTTTGGCACCGACCACTGTGCACCGACTAAGAGTGTTTTAACAATGGCTAAAATCAACGAATTAAGGTACGAGTTGCTTGACCACCCACCTTATTCCCCTGATTTAGCTCCCAGCAAATTCCTTGCTGGCAAGCGTTTTACCTCAAATGAAGATGCAATTACAGTTGTAAACCACTATTTTGAAGACCTTGAGGAAAACTATTTTAATCAAGCGATAGAATTGCTAGAAAAGCGTTGGACTAAGTGTATTGAAGTTTCAGGAGATTATATTTTAAAATAAAAATATTTTTGGAAAACTAACTATTCTCTTTCATTGTTTCCGAACCGCCCTCGTATAACGACTTTCTTAATTTATGACATTTCTACAGCAAATTTTCTTGTAACATAACAAAATTGTAAGTTTGTATTTTTTAGATTCAAAAAGCTTACCGGTTTATAATAAAACACACATAGCGATTTTCGTTTTTTTTTTTTTAATATTTCCACTAAGTTAACATTTTAACACATCGACCTAACGAAAAATCCCTTGAAAGGACATAAGTTTTTATGATCCACTTGTTTTAGGACGAACAATAATGTTCTTCAAATACATATCTCTGTGTGGGAAAAAAGTTTCCACCAACTTTTCTTGTGTTACATTTGTTCTCACTTTTACCACCGCCAAAATACCACAAAAATTTGCCACAAAAGAAGAAAATAACAAAAGTTCAGAAGGACAAAGGTGAGGAAAAATGTGTGTTTATGTTATGATTCACTATTATTTGAAATGGGGCAGATACGAACGCATATTCATGGAAAAGTTTCTTCTAATGGGTTTTTGCATTTTTTTTTTTGTTTTGCTTTTTGGTTACCATACACGAGCATGTACTTACATTTAAGACAATGAAGGAGTCACCAGTGTAGAATTTGCCATAGTTATTCTTAGGATATGGCACAGGTTCGAAATTCTGCAATGAGAAATAGAATAAAAGATTGAATTAGTAAGTAGTTCAAGTTCATTATAGTGAGTGGTAAATTGAAATAATACTTCATAGTTTATTGTTGAATTTTACCTTTAAAAATCTGAAAATTTTAAGATTGAGTTTGTTTGGCATAGGTAACCAAGAGTAACCAAACACCTTAAAGAATACAGTGTAGCTGATATGTATTGCATCATTTGATATCATTTCTAAACCGGCCGTCTGACAGAGTTGTTCCCGTGACAGCTCATTTTATTGTTTACAAGCTTACAAAATCATTTTGATCTATTGCATTCAGAAATTAAGCTTTTCTAAATGGAATTCAAGCGTGATAGTGTGATTGTTTTATACTTAGCAGGAGAACCACAAGTTGCTATCATCAACATTATTAGCATTTAAATGTGAATAAACCTGGGAGTGTTGCATCGCGTCCTAAAATTGGACGAAACGACGGTGAAGGCCAGATTTGATCAAAATCCACACAGCAGTTTTATCTTACTCGTAACCATATCGGATGCAACATATATTCGAAAATGAGCTTGGGCAAATGCAATTGTAGGTCCAACAAGTGCCAGAACTCACCGATGCCAAAAAACTAGAGAAGCAACGGAATAACCAAAGATTTCAAGTCACGACTTTTTGTTAATTAATGGCGATTTCGATTGAGAATTAAGGGGCAACATTCTCGAAATTGATGGCAAAACCCAAGATTTGTTCTTTATTTTAACTGCACAGGAAGTTCATTTGAGTCAATTTTTTATAACTCGCTTTTTTCATATTTTTAATAAGAAATTTTAAATTATTTTTGTTTCAAATAGGTCAAAAAGAGAGTAAGAATTAATAAAATGGTACAAATTATTTAAATTTTGACGAAAAAATCCATTCTAGAAATTTTGCGAGTTTTTGAAAATATTCGATGTCAAACGTTCCAGACAAGCGTCTAACGCTTGCATTAAAAATCATTAAAAATTTTAAAATTTATTATTTTTTTTTTTTCAAAATATCACATAATTTCTTAATTCACAAAACACTGAATTCACATCACACCTTAAGAAGTGATGCAAATTAAGTGCAACGCTTGCTGAAAGGGTGGACATCCGTCCTATGACAAGCCCATTTTAAATTCATCGCTTCTGCGCCAATTTTACACCTCTTAACTGCAGATCCAAAAAGAACATTTTCACTACTTTTTTGGCTACGCTTGTTTTTTCCGGGTGGCTTTAGTGAAATAGTGGGCTCACTTTTTTTTTTTTGAGGGTATGAGAGACAGACTATAAATACAAAATTATCGACATCACAATTTTTACTCTCCTCTAAAAATAGCGATAATTATCGATACGATACTGTTCTAATGAAAGTATAAATAAAAATTGAAAACAAAAAAAAAGCAAATACAATAACAAACAATAAAATCCACATGAAAATGAAAGTGTAACGTTAAATTAAACCTAATTAAAATGTATGGAAATGAAAAACAATAACCATCTCCGATTCAGCCTATGCATAATGCCATTCACTCAGCAAATGCTAAAACATTATACCTATTATTTTATCTTTAATCTCATTTATGTTTTCTTGCATTAAAAAATTAATTAAATTTTACCTCTTTTTTTACTTCGGACAGAGATATGCTAAACATGCTTCTTATCGGCATCGTTTTCTTGGAAATTAAATTAATTTTTAATCGACAAAAAAAGCAACTTTGAACTAAACATGGAAAGCTAAGACATGCAAAATTGAAACAATTCAACATACACGTGAAAAAAACATCACCAATAAATGGAATAATCAAATGTAAGATGATTCACAATGGACTGAATAAGTCTAAGTGAGCCTGAATCTTACATCGGGCTGCCACTTTTAACCTTAACTTTAAATGAAGCCCAATCCATGCCTTACAACTATCAAGACAATT
>PGFW01047407.1:39558-54742 GCA_003123925.1 Haematobia irritans | reverse complement strand
AAACAAGAAAGAATAAATCAAGAAAGGTTCAGCGTTTAAAAAAACTAGAAGTGTCCGCAATATGTAATAGGTACTATTTGAGTTAGATGTGGGTATCACAAAATGGACGTTGAATAGTCCTAAAAAGTGAGCCTGAAATCTTAAAAATTCCGGGCTGCCACTTAAAACCTAAAACCTAACCTATAGTCCTTTCAAATGCATAGCCCACGAAACGCGGCCTAATAAGAAAATCCGCTGCAAGAAGTCATGCCAAGTGCCTTAGAATGACATTTAAAATATATATTCCTAAATGTAAATAATTTAAGTGATTTGGTTCGCAACACTAATATCTATATTATTTTGTATTAATAAATTATTCTATATTGTGTTTTCGTAGATAAAATAAAAAACAAACTTGAAAATTTTCTTTTACTACAACAATTTATAATGGGAAGCAAAAATGCGGAATACAAACAAGTATAGAAAACCTTCATAAACGAATATATCCAAATACAAAACTGACATCTTCGCAAGTCTGGTGGGTTGTGGGGGGGGGTGGGTTGTGGTGCGGGGGGGGGGGGTGGGAGATTCGTTAACGATCAAATTATAGATATCCGCGAATAACCTTCTTTAACGAATCACATATCAAGCCTTCGAAAAAACGAAGAGTTGGCTGGCAGTAACAGCACGAACAGCAGATGAAACGTTTTTCGAAATTTTTTCGAACCTATTCTCGATATCGTTTTCGATAGTTTTATTCGAAGAAAAAGAAAACCAGAGAATATTTCTATATCGAATTACGATAACGAACGTTGTGGTCGAGGGTGGGAACCGAGCAAGAGAATGTGATGAATGAGTTTTACCATGGTGAGAGATTTGAGCGTACGTTTGAGGTAACTCATTCATCACATCTCATTGCCTTGTCATAGCTCAGCCAACCCAACCCAATACTGGTGGTTACCTTCGTGTCACTCATTCGCATTTACAGTAGAGCATCTCAATGAGAAACCAAGTGGCATCAGTGTGTAAGCAACAACAACAACGAACACATTTAAATCTTTACACACGTACACACGTCTATGACATTATGAGAGAAGCATGAAACAACTAAAGATATGTGGGTAGGTAAAGTAATCAACATCAGAAGAAGATCTTAATGATGACAATGAATGGTAGTGGCACAGTGGATTTGTTAGAGAGCTGATGTCAATGTTGCAAATTTTGTCAAAATTTTATTTCTATATAAAATTATGTTCAATTTTTATTTCTATAAAAAACTTGATTGCAAATTTTATTTCATATAATAAAATTATGTAAAATTTTTTAATTCTATAAAAATTTTTGCACAAAATTTTATTTCTATAAAAATTTTTTTATTTGTTATAGAAATTTTGTCAATTGTAATTTCTAATAGAAAATTATGTCAAATTTTACTTCGATAGAAGATTTATCAGCAATTATCAGAAATATTATTGTGATATATATTAATTTGTGGATAATAGAAAATTATATCACAATTTTTATATCTATAGAAATTTTGTCAAAAATTTATTTTTATAGAGATTTTTGTCAAAATTTTATTTCTGTTGATAAAATTAGCCAAAATTTTATTTCCTATAGAAAATTAGTCAAGATTTTATTTTCTATAGAATTTTTTTTTTTTTTTTTGTAAAATTTAATATCTATCAGAAAATTTTGTCAAATTTTATTTCTATAGAATTTTTTTTTGAAATTTTATTTCTATAAAACTTTTTTTATTGTATAGAAATTTTTGTCAATTTTATTTTCTATAAGGAAAACTTCGGTTAAAATCTTTATTTTATAGGAAATTTTATCAAAATTTTATTCCTATCGAAAATTTTCTCAAAATTTTTTTCTATAGAAAATTTTGTCCAATTTTTAACTCTATAGAAAATTTTGTTCAAAATTTGTTGTTTCTAATAGAAAATTTTGTCATAAATTTTTATTTTTATAGAGAATTTTTGTCAAAATTTTATATGCTGTTGATATATTAGCCAAAATTTTTATTTTCTATAGAGGAAATTTAGTCAAGATTTTATTTCTATAGATTTTTTTTTGTAAAATTATATATCTATAGAAATTTTTTTGTAAAATTATATATCTACAGAAAATTTTTGTCAAAATTTTATTTCTTATAGAAAATTTTTTTTTTTCAAAATTTTATGTCTAAAGAATTTTTTTTTCCAAATTTTATTTCTATATAAATATTTCAAAAAATTGTATTTCTATAGAAAATGGTTCACAATTTTATTTTCCATCGAAAAATGTTGTCAAAGTTTTTTATTTCTATAGAAATAAAATTTCGTCACAAAATTTTATTTCTATAAAAAATTTTTGTCAATTTTATTTCTAAAGAAAATTTTTTGTCAAAAAGTTTGTTTCTAATAGAAAATTATAGTCAACATTTTATTTCTATAGAAAATTTTCCTTCAAAAATTTTAATTTCTTATAAAATTTTCGTTAAAATTCATTTCTATAGAAAATTTAGTTAAAAATTTTATTTATTATAGAGAATTTTGGTCAAAATTTCTATAGAAATTTTTTTGTAAGATTTTAATATCATACAGAAAAATTTTGTCAAAATTTTAATTTCTATAGAATTTTTTTTTCAAAATTTTAATTGTTTTATAGAAATACTGTCAACATTTTATTTCTAAGAAATTTTGTCAAAAATTTCATTTCTGATAGAAATATTTCAAAACAAATTTATCTTCTATTAGAAAATAAATGTCAACATTTAAATTTTTATAGGAAATTTTTTTCAAGCATTTTTAATTTTCTATGGAAAATTTTGTCAAAATTTTATTTCTACAGAAAGTTTGTCAAAATTTTATTTCTATTTAATTTCCTATAGAATTTTTTTTCAAAATTTTATTTCTATTGAATTCTGTCAACATTTTAAATTTCTAATAGAAAGAATTTTTTTTCAAAAATTTTTATTTCTATAGAAATAAAAATTATACATGTCAGAAAATTTTTGTCAATTTTATTCTATAGAATTTTTTTTTTTCAAAATTTTATGTTCTAAGAAATTTTTTTCAGAAATTTTATTATCTATAGAAATATTTAAAAAAATTTTATTTTCTAAAGAAAATGTCAAAATTTTATTTCCATAGAAAATGTTATCAAAATTTTATTCTAAAGAATTTTTTTTGTCAAAACTTTATTTCTAACGAAAATGTTTTGTCAAAGTTTTATTTCTATAGAAAATTTAGTCAACAATTTTTATTTGCTATACGAAATTTTTCTCAAAATTTTATTTCTATAAAAAATTTTGTTTAAAATTTCATTTCTATAGAAAATTTAGTTAACATTTTATTTTTAATAGAGAATTTTGTCAAAATTACTAATAGAATTTTTTTTGTAAAAATTTATATCTACAGAAAAATTTTTGTCAAATTTTATTTCTATAGAATTTTTTTTTTTTCAATTTTATTTTTAATAGAAAATACTGTCAACATTTAAAATTAAAAATTTAGAAATTAAAATTTTTTAAATTCTATAAAAATTTTTTGCACAAAATTTTATTTCTATAAAAATTTTTTTATTTGTAAATAGAAAATTTTGTCAATTGTATTTTCTATAGAAATAATGTCAAATTTTACTTGCGATAGAAAATTTATATCCAACAATTATAGAATATTAATTGTGATAATATAATTGTGATAGATAGAAGAAGTTATATCAGCAATTTTATATCTATAGAAAATTTTGTCAAAAATTTTTTATTATAGAGTATTTTTGTCAAAATTTAATTATCTGTTGATAAATTAGCCAAAATTTTATTTTAATAAGAAATTTAGTACAAGATTTTTATTTCTATATGAATTTTTTTTTTTTTTTTGTAATATTTTAATATCTATGAAAAATTTTGTCAAAATTTTATTTCTATAGAATTTTTTTTGCAAAATTTTTATTTCTATAAACTTTTTTATTTTGTAAAGAAAATTTTGTCATTTTATTTCTATAGAAACTTTCGTTAAAATTTTATTTCTATAGAAATTTTTATCAAATATTTTATCCTAATCGAAATTTCTCAAAAATTTTATTTCTATAGATAAATTTTGTCAAATTTACTTTCTTATAAAAATTTTTGTCAACATTTTTTTTCTATAGAAAATTTTGTCAAAATTTTATTTTTATAGAGAATTTTGTCAAATTTTATATCGTTTGATATATTAGCCAAAAATTTTATTTCTAATAGGAAATTTAGTCAAGAATTTTATTTCTATTAGATTTTTTTTGTAAAATTATTATATCTTATATGAAATTTTTTTGTAAAATTATATATCTACAGAAAATTTTTTGTCAAAATTTTATATTCTATAGAAATTTTTTATTTTCAAAATTTTATGTCTAAAGAATTTTTTTTTCAAAAATTTTATTTCTATTATTAAATTATTTTCAAAAAATTGTATTTCTATAGAAAATGTCACAATTTTATTTTCCATCGAAATTTTGTCAAAAGTTTTATTGTCTATAGAAAAATAATTTCGTCAAATTTACTTTCTATAAAAATTTTGTCAAAATTTTATTTCTAGAAAAAATTTTTTGTCAAAGTTTTGTTTCTAATAAGAATTTAAGTCAACATTTTATTTCTATAGGAAAATTTTTCTCAAAATTTTTATTTCTATAAAAAATTTTGTTAAAATTTCATTTTCTATAAAAATTTAGTTAAAAATTTTATTATTTTATAGAGAATGTTGGTCAAAATTTCTATAGAAATTTTTTTGTAAGAGTTTTTAGCTAGGCAAGAAAATTTGTCAAAATTTTATTTCTATAGAATTTTTTTTTCCAAAATTTTATTTTTATAGAAAATACTGTCAACATTTTATTTCTATAGGAAAATTTTGTCAAAATTCTCATTTCTATAGAAAATATTTCAAAAATTTTTATTTTCTATAGAAAATATATGTCAACATTTTATTTCTATAGAAATTTTTTTCAACATTTTATTTCTATGGAAACTATTGTCAAAATTTATTTCTACAGAAAGTTTTGTCAATAATTTTATTTCTATTTAAATTTCTTATAGAATTTTTTTTTGCAAAATTTTATTTCTATTGAAATTCTGTCAACATTTCTAATTTCTATAGAAAATTTTTTCAAATTTTATTTGCTATAAGAAATTAAAACTTATATATGTGCCAGAAAATTTTTGTCAAAATTTTATTCTAATAGAATTTTTTTTTTTCAAAATTTAATGTCTAAGAGAAATTTTTTTCAAAATTTTATTTCTATAGAAAATATTGTAAAAAAAATTTTATTTCTAAAGAAATGTCAAAAATTTTATTTCCATAGAAAATGTTATCAAAATTTTATTTCTAAAAGAATTTTTTTTGTCAATAACTTTATTTCTAACGAAAAGTTTTGTCAAAGTTTTATTTCTATAGAAAAATTTAGTCAACAGTTTTATTTCCTATAGAAATTTTTCTCAAAATTTTATTTCTATAAAAAATTGTTGTTAAACATTTCATTCTATAGAAAATTTAGTTAACATTTATATTTTTAAGAGAATTTTGTTCAAAATTTTCTATAGAATTTTTTTGTAAAATTTATATCTACGAGAAAATTTTGTCAAAAAATTTATTTCTATAAGAATTTTTTTTTTTCAAAAATTTTATTTTTAATAGGAAAATAACTGTCAACGATTTAATTTCTATAGAAAATTTTGCCAAAATTTTCATTTTTATAGAAATATTTCAAAAAAATTTTATTTCTATAGAAAATAATGTCAACACATTATTTCTATGAAATTTTTGGTCAAAATTTATTTCTATAGAAAATTTTAATCAAAAATTTTATTTCTAAGAAAGTTTTGTCAAAAATTTTATTTTCTATAGAAAATTTTCTCAAAATCTTATTTCTATAGAAAATTTTCTCAAAATTTTATTTCTATAAAAAATTTTGTTAACATTTTATTCCCATAGAAAAAAATGTCAACATTTTGCTTTATTAAATTTTGTTAAAATTTTATTTCTGCAGTAATCCCTCTAAAGTCTTGACAACTCGTTTTACTTAACATTTGTTAAAAAGATTAATTTACCACCATAGTGCAATGAAGTTAGCATGTAGCATAGAGATATAGCAACACCAGACAGTAACAACAGAAAAGAAAACATACAATTGTAATGATGACAATAAAATGTCTTTTTCCACTTTTCATTTATAATTTAAATATGTGTGTATGTCTGCTTGCATTTTCATATTGTTGTCTTATTTAAAATACGCTGTCATCATTGGTAGTAGCAGAGAAAAAAAAAGAAAATACAAAAATAAATAATTAAACAAAACAAGAATACACATAAAACCAAGTCAACGGAGATGAAGAAGCATATAACAATACAGCCACAAGCCACACAGTAGAAAGAGGCTCAGAACTCAACTTAAGATAACCACAGGCAATGGAAACTTACCAGACAAGAGAACCAAGTGGGATATTAAAAATGAACAATCAACTGCGGCCGAACACAATCATGTAGTAATATAACAAATGTATACATTCAAGGCCAAAATAAGAGCACACTTTTGAATACACCCGAAAATTTAATAGAAAATTTGACAAAATTTTCTATAGAAATAAAATCTTGACAAAATTGTCTATTGAAATAAAATTTTGACGGAATTTTCCTTGGAAATAAAATTTTTACAAAATTTTCTATTGAAATAAAATTTGACAAAATTTTTGTGTAGAAATAAAATTTTTGACATAAATTTGTATAGAAGTCAAAATTTTGACAACAAATTTTCTAATAGAAATACGATTTTTTGACAAAATGTTCTATAGAGATAAAAATTTGACAAAATTTTGTGTAGAAATAAAATTTTGACAAAAATTTTCTTTAGAAATAAAATTTTGACAAATTTTGCTTTAGAAAATAAAATTTTTTGAAAAATTTTCTTACAGAAATAAATTTTGACAGAATTTTCTATAGAAATAAAAGTTTTGACGCAAAATGTTCTATAGAAATAAATTTTTGAGCAAAAATTTTCTATAGAAAATACGAATTTTGAACAGAATTTTCCTATAGAAAAAAAATTTTGAACAAAAAATTTTCTATAGAAATAAAATTTTGACAAATTGTTATAGAAATAAAAATTTTTGAAACAAAACTTTCTATAGAAAAAAAATTTGACCAAAATTTTCCTATAGAAATAAAATTTTGATAAAATCATTTCTTTGGAAAAAAAATTTTTACAAAATTTTCTATAGAAATAAAATTTTGGTAAAATTTTCTATTGAAATAAAATTTTGACAAAATTTTCTATTGCAATAAAAATTTTGACAAAATTTTCTATAGAAATAAAATTTTGACAAAATTTTCTATAGAAATAAAATTTTTGAACAAGATTTTCTATAGAAATAAAATTTTGACAAAAATTGTCTATAGAAATAAAATTTTGACAAAATTGTCTATAGAAATAAAATTTTGACAAAATTTTCTATAGAAATAAAATTCTGAGAAAATTTTCTATAAAAATAAAATTTTGACAGAATTTTCTATAGAAATAAAATTTTGACAAAATTTTCTATAGAAATAACAATTTGACAGAATTTTTATAGAAACTAAAAGTTTTGACAAAATTGTCGAATTAGAAACTAAAATTTTGACAAAATTGTCTATAGAAATAAAATGTTGACAAAATTTTCTATAGAAATAAAATTTTGACAAAATTTTCGATAGAAATAAAATTTTGACAAAATTTTCTATAGAAATAAAATTTTAAAAAAAATTTCTATAAAATAAAATTTTAGAGAAAATTTCTTTGGAAAATAAAATTTTGACAAAATTTTCGGTAGAAATAAAATTTGAAATTTTCTAGAGAAATAATTTTTTAGCAAAATTTATTATTGAAAATTCTTATAGAAATAAATTTGACTAAAATTTTCGATAGGAAAATAAAATTTTAAAAAAATGTTCTATAGAAATAAAATTTTGAGAAAATTTTCTATAGAAAATAGAAAAATTTTGTCAAAAATTTTATTTCTATAAGAATAATTTTTTGTTAAAATTTTGTTTCTAACAGACATTTTTATCAAAGTTTGATTTCTATAGAAAATTTCTCAAATTATATAATTTCTAATAGAAAATTTTTTTAAAAATTTTATTTCTATCGAAAAATTTATGTCAAAATTTTTTATTTCTATTAGCAAAATTTTCATCAATTTTATTTCTATAGAACATTTTTTTTAAAATTTTTATTTCTATCTGAAAATTTTGTCAAAAGTTTTATTTCTATAGAAAATTATTGTCAAAATTTTATTTGCCTATAGAAAATTTTCTAAATTTTATTTCTACCGAAAATTTTGTCAAATTTTATTTCCAAAGAAAATTTTCTCAAAATTTATTTTATTTCTATAGAAATTTTTTTAAAAATTTTATTTCTATAGAAAATTTTGTCAAAATTTTATTTCTATCGAAAATTTTGTCAAAATTTTTTTCTATAAGAAAATTTTGTCAAACATTTTATTTCTAATAGACAATTTTGTCAAAAAATTTTATTCTATAGACAATTTTGTCTAAAATTTTTATTTTCTGAATTTTTTAGAAAATTCTGTCAAAATTGTATTTCTATTCAGGAAAATTTTGTCAAATATTTATTTCTATAGAAAAATTGTCTGTCAAAATTTTTTTTTATAGAAAATTTTTGTCAGAAATTTTATTTCTATAGAAAATTCTGTCCAAAGATTTTGAATTTCTATAGACAATTTTGTCAAATTTATTTCTATAGGACCATTTTGTCAAATTTTATTTCTATAAAAAATCTTGTAAAATTTTTATTCTATATGAAAATTTTGTCAAAATTTTATTTCTCTAGAAAATTTTGTCAAAAATTTTTATTGCAATAGAAAATTTTTTGTCAAAATTTTATTGCAATAGAAAATTTTACCAAAAATTTTATTTCTATAAGAAAATTTTGTAAAATTTTATTTTCCAAAGAAAATTTTATCAAAATTTTATTTCTATAGAAAATTTTGTCAACATTTTTATTTCTATAATGAAAGTTTTGTCAAAATTATTATTTCTATGGACATTTTGTCAAAATTTTATTTCTATAGAAAATTCTTGTCAAAAATTTTAATGTCTATAGAAAATTCTGGTCAAAAATTGTATTTCTATAGAAAATTTTGTCAAAAATTTTATTTCTATAGAACATTTTGTCAAAATTTTATTTCTATAGAACAATTCTGTCAATAATTTTATTTCTGTAGAAAAGTTTTGTCAAAATTATTTCTTAAAGAAAATTTGTCAAAATTTATTTCTAAGAAAATTTTGTCAAAAATTTTATTTCTAAAAGCAAAATTTTGTCAAATTTTTTATCTCTATAGAACATTTTGTCAAAATGTTATTTGCTATAAGAAAAATTTTGTCAAAAATTTTATTTCTATACAAAATTTTTGTCAATTTTATTTTAGCTACAAAATTTTGGTCAAAAATTTTATTTCAATAGAAAAATTTTGTAAAAAATTTTATTTCCAGGAAAATTCCGTCAAAATTTTATTTCAAATAGAAAAATTTTTTGTCAAAGTTTTATTTCTATAGGAAAATTTTGTCAAATTTTCCTATTAAATTTTTCGGGGTGTAATTCAAAAAGTGTGCTCTTATTTTGGCCTTTGAATGTATACATTTGTATATTACTCACATGATTGTGTTGGCCGCAGTGATTGTTCATTTTTAATATCCACTTGGTTCTCTTTGTCTGGTAAGTTTGACCATTGCCTGTGGTTATCTTAAGTTGAAGTCTGAGCCTCCTTTCTAGCTGTGGTGGCTTGTGCGTATTGGTTATATGCTTCTTCATCTCCGTTACTTGGTTTATGTGTATTCTTGTTTTTGTTTAATTATTTATTATTTGTGTATTTTCTTTCTTTTTTCTCTGGGCTACTACCAATGATTGACAGCCGTTATTTTAAATAAGACAACAAATATGAAAATGCAAGCAGGACATAACACACATATTTTAAATTATGAAATGAAGAACGTGGAAAAAAAGACATTCTTAAATTGTCATGCCATTACAATGATGTTTTCTTTTTCTGTTGTTACTGTTGTGTTGCTATAATCTCTTAATGCTACATGCTAAGCTTCAATTTGCCTATGGTGGTAAATATAATCTTTTTAACAAATCTGTAAAGTAAAACGAGTTGTCAAGACTTTAAGAGGATTACTGCAGAAATAAAATTTTAACAAAATTTAATAAAGCAAAATGTTGACATTTTTTTCTATGGGAATAAAATGGTTAACAAAATTTTTTATAGAAATAAAATTTTGAGAAAATTTTCTATAGAAATAAGATTTTGAGCAAAATTTTCTATAGAAATAAAATTTTGACAAAACTTTCTGTAGAAATAAATATTTTGATAAAATATTTCTTATAGAAATAAAAATTTTGAGCAAAAATTTCTATAGAAATAATGTGTTGACATTATTTTCTATAGAAATAAAATTTTTTGAAATATTTCTATAAAAATGAAAATTTTGGCAAAATTTTCTATACGATAACTTAAATGTTGAGCAAGTATTTTCTAATAAAAATAAAATTTTGAAAAAAAAAAAAATTCTATAGAAAATAAATTTTGACAAAATTTTCTGTAGATATAAATTTTACAAAAAAAATTCTATAGAAATTTTGACAAAATTCTCTATAAAAATAAAATGTTTAACTAAATTTTGCTATAGAAATGAAATTTTAACAAAATTTTTTATAGAAATAAATATTTTGAGGAAAAGAATTGTTCTATAGAAATAAATAGTTGACTAAAATTTTCTATAGAATAAAACTCTTGACATAAACATTTTCGTTAGAAAATAAAGTTTTTGACAAACAAAAAATTCTTTAGAAATAAAACTTTGATATACATTTTCTATGGAAATAAAATTTTGATCATTTTCTTTAGAAATAAAATTTTTTAAAATATTTCTAATAGAAATAAAATTTTTGAAAAAAATTTCTTTAGACATAAAATTTTGAAAAAAAAAATTCTATAGAAATAAAATTTTGACAAAAATTTTCTGCACATATATAATTTTATTTCTATAGAAATAAAATTTTGAAAAAATTTCTATAGAAATAAAGATGTTGACAGAATTTTCAATAGAAATAAATTTTGAAAAAAAATTATCTATAGAAATAATAGAAATAAAATTTTGAGCAACTTTCACTGTAGAAATAAAATTTTTGACAAAATTTTCATAGAAATAAAATGTTGAAAAAAAATTCCTATAGAAATAAAATGTTGACATTATTTCTATTAGAAATAAATTTTTTGAAAATATTTCTATAGAAAATGAAATTTTGACAAAATTTTATAAGAAAATAAAATGTTTTTAGCAGTAAAATTTTCTTAAAAATAAAATTTTGAAAAAAAAATTCTATAGAAATAAATTTTGACAAAATTTTCTGTAGGCTATAAAATCTTACAAAAAATTTCTATAGAAATTTTGACAAAATTCTCTATAAAAATAAAATTTTAACTAAATTTTCTATAGAAATGAAATTTTAACAAAATTTTTTATAGAAATAAAATTTTGAGAAAATTTTCTATAGAAATAAAATGTTGACTAAAATTTTGCTATAGAAACAACTTTGACAAAAAATTTTCTTTAGAAAGTAAAATTTTGACAAAAAACTTTTTTATAGAAATAAAATTTTGACGAAATTTTAATTCTATAAGAAATATAAAGCTTTGACAAGCATTTTCGATGGAAATAAAATTTGTGACATTTTTCTATAGAATATACAATTTTTTGAAATATTTTATAGAATAATTTTGAAAAAAAAAATTCTTGTAGACATAAATTTTGAAAAAAAATTTCTAATAGAAATAAATTTTGACAAAAATTTCTGTAGATATATAATTTTACAAAAAAATTTCTATAGATATATAATTTTAGCAAAAAAAATCTTATAGAAATAAATCTGACTAAATTTTCCTATAAGAAAATTTTGGCTAATTATATTCAACAGATATAAAATTTTGACAAAATTCTCTATAAAAATAAAATTTTGACCAAAATTTCTATAGAAAAAAAATGTTGACATAAATTTTCTATAGAAGTAAAATTTGACAAAAATTTTCTATAGAAATAATTTTGGGAGAAATTTTCCGATAGGAAATAAGAATTTTGATAAAAATTCCTATAGTTTAAAATAAAATTTAACGAAGATTTCCTAATAGAAATAAAAATTGACCAAAATTTCTATAGCAAATAAAAAAAGTTTTATAGAAAATTAAAATTTTGCAAAAAAAAATTCTATAGAATAAAGAATTTTGACAAAATTTTTCTATAGATATTAAAATATTACAAAAAAAAAAAAAAATTCTATTTAGAAATAAAATCTTGAAGCTAAAATTTTCTATAGAAATAAAATTTTGGCTAATTTATCAACAGAAATAAAATTTTGACAAAATCTCTATAAAAATAAATTTTTTGACAAAATATTTCGTGAGTAGATATAGAAATTTGCTGATATAATTTTCTATTATCACAAATTTAATTATCAGCAAATAATATTGCTATAATTGTGATAAATTTTCTTCGAAGTAAAAATTTGAGCATAATTGTTTCTAATAGAAATAGCATTGACAAAATTTTTTCTAATACAAATAAAAAAATTTTTATAGAAATAAAAATTTGTGCAAATTTTTATAGAATTAAAAATTTTAATTCTAAAATTTTAATTTAAAATGTTGACAGTATTTCTATAAGAAATGTAAAATTTTGAAAAAAAAAAAAATATTCTATAGAAATTAAATTTTTGACAAAAAAATTTTCTGTAGATATATAATTTTTACAAAAAAATTATATGAAATTTTGACAAAATTCTCTATAAAAATAAAATGTTAACTAAATTTTTCTATAGAAATGCAAATTTTAACAAAATTTTTTATAGAAAATTAAAATTTTGAGAAAAATTTCTATAGAAAATAAAATTGTTGTACTTAAATTTTCTATAAGAAATAAAACTTTGACAAACATTTTTCGTTAGAAATAAAGTTTTGACAAAAAAATTCTTTAGAAATGAAAAATTTTGATAACATTTTCTATTGGAAAATAAATTTTGACATTTTCTTAGAAATAAAATTTTTTAAATATTTTCCTATAGAAATAAAATTTTGAAAAAATTTCTTTAGAACATAAAATTTTTGAAAAAAAAAACTTCTATAGAAATAAAATTTTTGAAAAAAATTTTCTGCACATATATTAATTTATTTCTATAGAAATAAAATTTTGAAAAAAATTTCTATATGAAATAAAATGTTGACAAGAATTTTCAATAGAAATTATAAATTTTGTAAAAAAGAAATTCTATAGAAATAAATAGAAATAGGAAAATTTGACAAACTTTCTGTAGAGAATAAAATTTTGACAAAATTTTCCATAAGAAATAAAATGTTGAAAAAAAATTTTCTATTAGAAATAAATGTTGACATTATTTTCTTATCAGAAATAATAAAATTTTTTTGAAATATATTTCTATAGAAATGAAAATTTTGACAAAATTTTCTATAGAAATAAAATGTTACCAGTATTTCTATTAAAAATAAAATTTGAAAAAAAAATCTATAGAAATAAAATTTTGACAAAATTTTCTGTAGATATAAAAATCTTACAAAAAAATTTCGTTATAAGAATATTTGACAAAATTCTCATATAAAAATAAAATTTTAACTAAATTTCTATAGAAATGAAATTTTAACAAAATTTTTTATAGAAATAAAATTTTGAGGAAAATTTTCTAATAGAAATAAAATGTTGACTAAATTTCTATAAGAAACAAAACTTTGACAAAAAATTTTCTTTAGAAATAAAATTTTGAACAAAAAATTTTATTATAGAAATAAAAATTTTGACGAAATTTATTTCTAAGAAATAAAACTTTGACAACATTTTCGAAATGGAAAAAAAATTAAAGAATTGTGACATTTTCTATAGAATACAAATTTTTTGACAATATTTATATAGAAATAAAATTTTTGAAAAAAAAATTCTTTTAGACATAAAATTTTGAAAAAAAAAATTTCTATTAGAAATAAAATTTTGACAAAAAATTTTCTGTAGATTATTATAATTTACAAAAGAGGAATTTCCTATAGATATATAATTTACAATAAAAAAATCGTATAGAAATAAAATCTTGACTAAATTTCGCTATAGAAATAAAATTTTGGGCTATATATATCAACAGATAATAAAATGTTTGACAAAAATTCTGCTATAAAAATAAAATTTTTGGACAAAATTTTGCTATAGAAAAAAATTTTTGACAAAATTTTCATAGAAGTTAAAATTTGACAAAAATTTTCTATAGAATAAAATTTTGAAGAAAATTTCGATAAGAATAAATTTTTCGATAAAATTTCCTATAGAGATAAAATTTTAACGAAGTTTCCTATAGAAATAAAATTGACAAAATTTTCTATACAAATAAAAAAGTTTTATAGAAATAAAATTTTGCAAAAAAAAAATCTATAGAAATAAAATTTTGACAAAATTTTCTATAGATATAAAATTTTACAAAAAAAAATTCTATAGAAATAAAATCTTGACTAAATTTTCTATAGAAATAAAATTTTGGCTAATTTATCAACAGAAATAAAATTTTGACAAAAATCTCTATAAAAATAAATTTTTGACAAAATTTTCTATAGATATAAAATTGTGATATAATTTTCTATTATCACAATTATATTATCACAATAATATTCTATAATTGTGATAAAATTTTCTATCGAAGTAAAATTTGACATAATTTTCTATAGAAATACAATTGACAAAATTTTCTATACAAATAAAAAAATTTTATAGAAATAAAATTTGTGCAAAAATTTTTATAGAATTAAAAATTTTACAAATTTTATATAGAAATAAAAAATTTTGCCAATTCAAAGTTTTATAGAAATAAAAATTGAAATCTAATTTTATATAGAAATAAAATTTGACAAATTTGCAAAATTGACATCACCCTCTCTAACAAATCCATGTTCTTGCCACTAACCATTCATTGTCATCATTAAGATCTTTCATTGATCGTTGGATTACTTTACCTACCCACATATCTTTAGTTGTTTCATGCGTTCTCTCATAATGTCATATAGACGTGTGTACGTGTGTAAAGATTTAAATGTGTTCGTGTTGTGTTGTTGCTTAACACACTGATGCACTTTGGTTTCTCATTGAGA
>PGFW01047394.1:9228-23160 GCA_003123925.1 Haematobia irritans | reverse complement strand
CCTGTTTAAAAGCCACTTGACTTTGTTTTTTTTCACTGGGTTAAAAGTTGGTCGTTTCGAAATCAAAATTATATTTCGCGTATTCATTTTGAAACAATTTGTAAATTGTCTCTTGTGTTTATTTTGTCGCAATATATGAATTCTTTGCTTGTAAATTTCAAGGTATTTTTTCGGCAAGAGTCAAAACCCTAGTTTCCCTCTTTTGCGCTTAGCGACCCTTAAAGACTCCGCCTTTGGGCGAATTTCTAAAAACTTATCAAGATATTGGATCATTATCTGGCCTAGAACGGAAAGTTGTTATAGTTGTGCATTTCGATTCGCGCCTACCCACCACCGCATACCACAACAACCACCATCACTTATACAAAGTGTCGATGCTGTTTTAAATATTGCCACCAATTCCAAACCAAACCACACCACAGAACTTCGAACTGAAGATGTGCGCTAGCTGTATGTGAGAGAATTATTAGAATAACCAGCCCTGCTGACAACTATAAAATTTATATCCGCGCTTAGAACAGTCGTGTTTATCGTGTTTGAACCTCAACATTTAACAAGCGTAATAAGTAATTAGAAAAATTGTATAGGTTTGTCATTTTTATTTTCTGTTTTTTTGAGATAAAAGAAAAAAAAAACCAATTAATAACCTAATGGGCGGGAACAAACTCATTTCTCCTGTGGCAAAACTGAATTCACAGAAAATGGGTACTGGCAGATATTTTACTCGCCTCTCAATCTTCTCACTCTTGTATACTTCTAAGCTCCTAACCACCGTTTTCCCACCTATCCACCCATTCCACTCATCGAAGACAAAACGCTTTGTTCATGAGCAACAGTCATTAATTAAGTTGCGTATCATATCTTGTTGATGAGATTCACCGGCCCTTGCATATTAATACATGGCAGATCTTCATCATCTATGAATTATATAGTTCAGCGAAGTAGGATGTGCGTTTGTGTATAAGACTTGTTCAAAGGTCAAAGATCTTAAGACAGAAAACGAATGGACTAAAGAATAAAGCATTTAAGACACAATTTCAAGTGGCATGCAAAATTTTTTAAAAAAAAAGACTTAATACAAAATTTGGTTTAAAAGAAACTTTCTGTGTAGTTAAAATAAAGAATATCTTTGGGAAGACCATTTTTAGTAGAAGAGCTTTTAAAGTTGTGCCTCTAGCAAAAACTTCTCAAAATTTTTCTGGAATACTAGACTCCATGCTTCAAAAAATTTATTTTTTCTCAAGCATTCCAATGCGTCCTTTATATGTTGAATCTCTCATTACTGATTTTATAAAAAAACACCAAAAAACGACATCCCGTTTGACTAAAACATTGTGCGAGCACCTTATTGATTTCTGCGATTTGCATTGTTTTGTTGCCGTGTGCTCGTTTGGGGTTCCTTCTATTTAAATGGTGAAAAATTCGAAATTCTAAACACACCAATCAAATTGGCCGTAGGAATGTCAGTTTGAGACATGGACGAGGTGAAAAATTTACATCGGAAAATCGGTCTGTGCTCGAATGCATTGGCATCAAAAGCAACAAACAACATTGCCACCATACACACTTGTCATTTGTTCAATTAAATCAAATTTATTCAAATATGACTTTTTCTCACTATCCTATCCAGCAATGGTGGAAAGATTCATGCTTATATAAATTCAATTTAAATTCGATTTAGTATACCATAATAATGTGTTCATTTAATCAACTAAATAACAGCAAGATAGCCAACAACAAACACTAGAGAATAATTGACACCAAACATTTGACAATCAACTAATATTGATATGCTTGCGAGTGCCTTGCTATTGTTCGTTATTGCCTTTATTTTTTCTTTTTCATGAATTTTGAGCTGCCGAAGAGAGCCACACCATGTTGTTTCTTTGAAGAATTACATGGGTGAGTGTTTGATTTCTTAATGAAAATTTGATTTAAGAATTGTTCAATAGTTTCAAAAGACTAAGGAGCACAAAGCTGAAGGACTAACGAAAAGATTAAGACACAATTTCAATGATTCCCAAAATAAAAGATCTTATTGACGACAGAAACTGTAGCATTCAAAAAAGGACCTTAAGACACAATCGTCAAGTGAGTTCACAAAACTTATGACACAAACTAACGAGCTTCCAAAGGCATGCGAATGTGTGTGAACATTTTGCAATGGCAAATGTAAATCGACATTTGTGCTGTGAATAGCCTTTTTGATGTTTTCAGCATTTAAAGTAGCAGAATTTACAAATGTTAAATCAATCACTCCATGTAGAATATTATAGAAACTCAGCAAACACCTGGGTAAGTGGTTGATGTGGAAACCATTGACTTAATAACCCAGAGAAGGAATACGATCACCCCAAACTGTTTTACTAGCGTAATTTTATTTAGAAATTTTGTCAAAATTTTATGTCTTATAGAAATTTTTTCCAAAATTTCTATTTCTATAGAAAATATTTGTTAAGAATTTTATTTCATATAGAAAAAGTTTGTCAACTTTTATATTAGTATAAAATTTTGTTAAAATTGTAGTCTATAGAAAATTTTTGTCAAAATTATATTGCTATGATAGAACTTGTTGTCAAAATATTTATGTCCATAAATAGAAATTTTTCCTTCAAAATTTTATTTCTTATAGAAATTTTTTGTCAAATTTTATTTCTATAGAAAAGTTTGCCAAAAATTTTTATTATGTCCTCGGAAAATTTTGTCAAAATTTTTACTTCCTATACGAAAATTTTGTCAAAATGTTATTTGCGATATAGAAATCTTTGTCAAAATTGTATTATCAATAGAAACAAGTTTGGTAAAAATTTTATTTCCAGTAGAAAATTTTGTCAAAATTTTATTTCTATAAAAAATTTGTCAAACAATTTATATATTCTATAAGAAATTTTGTCAAAGTTTTGTGGTATTTTCAGTTTTAGAAAGATTTTTGTAAAATTTTAATTCTAATAGAAATTTTTGTTGATAAAAAGTATTTAGAAATACTCAAAAACAAGAGGAAATGTCATTGAGCTGTGGGAATATTTCGACGAAAATATACTAAGAATTCAATATTCAACAAAACAATGGCACGTTTGGTTTATTAAGTATTAAGAATTTTAATTGGTACTTAAAGGTGGCGTTTTAGCTTTTGGTAGATTTTGTGGTCTGGAGTAAAATCCAGGCGGCTTCAATACGCCTTAAACTTCGGTCGCTGGTATTCAGCATCACAGGCACGAAATCTGACACTCAAGAAAACTGTTCTGAAAGAAACAATATAGGATCTAGATAAGTGTATAATTATGATAATTTGTCTGAATAAAACTCCATAGGGTTTATGAGTAATTATTAAAAATGAATTGGTAATTCCCGGTTGATGCTCGGCGCTTAAATTCTCTGTTCACGTATTTAACTAAACGTAACCTTATTCCAATTTATGTTCATTAAATTTCTTTCCTTAGAAAAAAAAAAATGGACAAAATAATAAGGTAATAACGACTTCAACTACAAGAAACATTAGAGGAGTAATTATCGCTCCGTCTTTGACACATATTTTTGCTTATCCACATATTTAACTATTCCTCATAGGAATTGATCAACGATTTTCGCACTATGCTGTTAAGCCTATGGGACATCCCGAGAGACAAGCAAGGGATAGGGGGATATGCGATCCTAATACAGGGTATATACATAACGGCTTGTTATTATATGTTTGCTACCTATTATTCAAACACAAAAGGAGAGATCCTAGTGATGTACTTATTTTGAATGAAAAATTGGTTCTTATTCCGCTCAAAATGAAAAGTTTGTATTATTAGATTCAGAATTGGAAAATTTGTTGGTTCAAATTTTTATTTCTGGGGAGGAACGATTTTTTTCAAATATTATTTATAATGAAGTTCTTCGTGGGATAATGATCAATTTAAGTCATACTTTATGAAAGAGGAAATCTACCAACCATGAAAGGATTATGATGTTCACGGACTGACATAGCTCGGTAGGTAGCAGTAAGATTTTGGTACAGAGTTACAGGCAAATGTTTTTAATTTAATGGTAGCATTTAAATTCATAGCACTAGACTGATAAAATAACTAATTAGGCTCCACGGTGCGAAAATGTCAAATAATATCTTATATATTATTCCAGTCAAGAGGGGAACTTCTTCTACCAAAGGCGTATCTTGTGGAATTACTCGGCTTTTTCTACTTAAACGAACTCTTTTAATGTCACCCACTCGGTTGGCCATAAATACTGTGGGCTTTGGTGAATTTATATACTTGTTTTCGGATCTGTCTGGTACAAATTTTCAACATTTTCACAGTTCATCTTATTTTCGTTTACCAAGTTTTCCGCTTCTCTGGACATAATTTAATTTTATAATTGAGAATAAATTTTGAATATTCCCATTCTCTCGTTTGTTTATCTCAACGAAAAGATATAATTTAAACTATGAGAATTTATTAAATATTTTACATTTAATATATTGTTTCTGTTTCAGATTAAAAAAACCATTACAATTCTTATGTAACACTACCCTAGTTCGAATTTCAGAATATTCTAATAAATTTTTTTCTAAATAAAATCAAAATTCCATAATAACATTTATAAATTCTCTTTACCAGACGAAATAGCGTTCATCATATGAGTATCAAAAAGATACAAACACTATCAGTATTTTATAAAAATGTTTGTGTGTTATGGGCAAATTCTCAGGTTGAGATTTTTTATGAATCCTCCTATTCAAATCATTAAACAAGATTAAGAAATTTACTTGATCATAAAAATGTCGAAACATAAATCACAAGCTAACCACATTATGAAATCATTCTATGTGTATGACATATATAAAAATATATGTAAGTAATATGTAAACATATCGAAGGGTATACTTCCCTAAGTACCCGTTGTAATACTTTAAAACCTTCCAACTTTGGTGAAACATGTTAATCACCCTCGATGAAAGGTCGGCAAAGGTAAAAAAAAGAGAGTGCCAACATTAATAACAAAAGTTGATGTTGGGAATAACACTAAAAAAAATTTGTAATAGGTGCCAAACACGGTTAAATATCTGCGAACTCGGAATCCTGCAAACAACAAACATGGACATGACGACGATGGAAGACCTATCCAGCCACTGCCGCAAACGGACACAACTTTTTGCCCTTATGCATTCAATTCGGCGATATGTTTACTCAACGAGCTCGTTTTTACACAACAGAGGAATACGATTGTTTAATACGAATTTATGCTCGAACCTCTTTGGCAGTTGTGCACCACAATTCCGGTCGACATCAATTCGACATACCGGAACTCCAATAATATTGTATATGGTTGGTTGTATCAGTCGAATGGAATTTGTCGTTGTCCCGTTCATTGTTGTCACCTAAAACTCTATAAAAAAATTAATTTTACTTTTAAATTTATTTTTATTTGTTTGAAATACGACTTAAGACTATTTGTGATTAAACGATTATGAGACTAAATACAATCTAATGATAACAATTTAATGTTGGGAAACAAGATTTAGCGGTTTGGGCACACAAAAATTTAATACACACCCATTTATCGGACTCTCAGTTGAACAGTCGGCTTTATTATACCCTCCCACCATAGGATGGGGGTATATTAACTTTGTCAATTATCCGTTTGTAATGAACGTCGAAAATGTGCTCTAAACCCGCCCTAAGTATTTATAGTTCAGGGTCGTGGTGAAATTCTGAGTCGATCTAAGCATGTCGTCCGTCCTGTTTGAAATACGCTAACTTCCGAACGAACAAGTCTATCGACTTGAAAGCTGGTACAAGTAGTTGATATTGCATGTAGTCGCGATGGTATTGCAAATGCTATATCGGACCACTTTTTACGTATAGCCCCATATAGAACGTGCCCCAGAATTTGCTTGCGGGAGCTCTAAGAGATGGCATATTTTCATCCGATGCTGGCATTTGGTATACAGTGGTGATTTGTGAATGTGTCTCTAATAACCATGCAAAAATGGTCCACATCGTCCATAATCTATACTATAGCCCTCATATAAACCGAATCCCCATGATGTTGGCTTTTGCGGAGCTCATAAAAGCAAATTTCATCCATCCGGCTGAAATTTGTACATGATGTTAGGTAATAACGGGTCTCTCACAATCCATCAAAAAATTTGTCCACATCGGTCCATAATTTATAGTGGATAGCCCCCATCATAAACCGACCCGCACCCACGATTTGACTTTGTGGAGCTCTAAAGATAGCAAAATTTTCCAATCCGATTCGGCTGCAAAATTTGAACATGATCGTTGGTATATATATCTAACAGACCATGCAAAAATTGACACCATCAGGTTCAAATAAAATTATATACTAGCCCGAATAGTAAAACCGATCAGCAGATCTTGAGTACCGGTGAAATTTGGTACGTGGTGTTATAATGTGTCTGTGAACAACCATAGCCAATCAGATTGTCCATATCCGGTTCAATCAATTAATAGTATATATATATAGTATAATTAATATATAAATATATATATATAGTGATATATATATATATATAATATATAATTATATATATATATATATATATATATAGTATAATATAGGTATATACATAAATATATATATATATATATATATAACATATAGTATATATATATATATATATATAATATATATATTAGTCATATATATATATTATATATATTATATATATTATATATATTCCCATATAAACCGATCTCACGTATTAACCTTCAGAGCCTTTTAAAAGGAGGAAAATTCATGTCGCGATAGGGGTTGAAATTTGTAACATGTGTTGGTATATGGCTCTCTAACAACGTGCAAGAAATATGGTCACATCGATCAATAATAAGCACCATATATAACGATCCCTATTTGGTTGCAGGAGAGCTCAAATGGAAGCAAATTTCATCGATCCGGCTGAAATCTTGGAAGATGGTTGTTGTATATTGTATGATAACAACCATGCAAAAATTGGACCACATCGCAACTAATTATATAATAGCCCCATAAAATAACCGATCCCATCGATTTGGCTTGCGGAGGCCTTCAAAGAGAAGCAAAATTTCATACGATCGGCTGAGTAGAAATCAGTATTAAACACCATGCAGAATTGTCCATACCGGTTCATATTAGTATATAGACCCATATAAACCGATCCTGTGCGCATATTTGACCTCAGGAGCCTCTGAAGGAGGCAAAATTCATACCGATCGGTTGAAAGTTTGTTGTACATTTTCGACTAGTGGTATGGCTGATAACAACCAGCCAAAATTGTCCATATCGATCTATATTAATATAGCCTCAAAAATAAACCGATACCCAATACAACAGAAAAATCAACGTTTGGCCACTCGACACAAAAATACTCTACCTAAAATGTATTGGCCATAAGGAAAAATGTTGTCAAAAATTCTACTATTCTATAAAAAGTTGTCAAAAAACTTTATTTTCTATAGAAAGATATTTTGTAACATTAATTTCTTTAGGAAATTTTGCAAATATAGTTTTATTTCAATTTTGTCATGAAATTTATTTTATAGAAAATGTTTCAAAATTTTATTTCTGTAGAAATTTTGTCAAAATGTTATTTCTATAGAAAATTATTGAAGACACACTATCTCAACCAGTTCGAGACGAGAATATTATTCGAGACATCACATTTCTTCCAACATTATGATCACGATTACGTTAACAGACCAATCTACATTAGTGGAATAAAAATCTGGCACTTATTTGGGTAGTCTCGTGTTCAATATTTCAATTCTGTCTCTGAATTACCGCCTGTGACTAAGTTAAGTCTAAATAATATAGGTGATATAGAGACTAGAGAGTGTATTGACGGGTGATGATAACAGGACATACAGAGCACGAATGAAGATAAAAATGTAGAAAATATATTACGCTTATATTTTTAATTTCGTAACCTTTATTATAATTTCTTGTATATTTTTCTATACATTAATATTTAATCACCTAGCATTTCTTGTTGTTGACTTATACACCTATTTTAGATAGTAAATGAGATGCTTAGAAAATTTTTATACGAGATTCACCTATTTGACACTTTTCAGCATGCTACTCATTTCTCCGAGCAACCACTCACAGCTTCAGAATATTTCAATTATTTTAGATGAATAAGCAGTTGTATATTATTAAAGACATAAAGAGTTCTATCACTGCGAAATTCTATTAACAATTTCTTCCTTTGAATGTCAGCTTGTTTGTTTCTATTCCAAGTTGGGGTACATATGTGTAGTGTGTGGAGGATACCTTGGCTGAGTGTGTGAACTGTGAATATTTGAATTTGCTTTTGATTATATTTTTGAAAATTACTTCTCAAAATAATGTGCATTTACAAAATTGGGACCGTATTTACTAGTTTTTTTGCATATAATTATTTGGCGCATCTTCTTGATTTATAAGTTAGATTTATTGTATCAGCTGTTTGTAGATTGAGCTATGGGACATTTCTTTACATAGTATTAGTTGTGGTGGTGAATTTGAACATCAGTCTTGCTGTGACACTTTAAAAATCAAACGTGCTCAGAACAATTTTCAATAATGTGCGTGTTAGTTTCGTATTATGGGGAATATTGGGACTAATAATTATCTCAATTTGTTCAGCTTCTTCGTGGAGTTGTTGTAGTTTGGTTGATGCGTGGCTTTGGCTTTCCAACACTTCGAAATTTATTATGAAGGAATTTAATTTGGTGTTCAGAAAGTCAACTGGGTGCAGATGTAGGTTCTTGGAGGTGGTTGTGTGGTTTGGATTTATGGCCAAGACACTCCTGGTAATGCTTTGGTAATCACGGGGCACATCCTGTATGATACCATATAAGCTGCTAGCAATTTTTTGTTCTCACTATAGAGTGTCGTTGGAGAGGACTAGGAGTCTAATTACTTGTGCGTTGACTTGTTCGCGCCACAAGGGACAAAATTTGATGTCAAGTCGCTCATTATGCTATTTGTTCTTCTTGATTCGCTTCGTAATGTTTCTATCATTGTTTTTACTGAAAATACTATTGGTATAGGGTTATTATAAGTCTAGCAGTTGCCAGATGGTGGAGGATCTTATTAAAAAGAGGAGGGTCACGCACTTACAATAAAACACATATTACTAGAGAGTAATAGGATATAATTTTGAAGGAAGGATTATAAAACTTCTACTAAATAAAATTTTCACTTATAGACGGTAAATTCACAATATATAATCGAAATTTTCTACAGAATCTAATAAAAATTTTTTCTATTAGAGCTAAATTAAAAAATTTATTCTTTAGAGAAATATTATTCAGATTACGACAGTATAAAGGGTAGAAAAATGTAATATTCTGTAAAGCGTATATATAATCTTATTAGGAGTAATAAGGGATATAGATATTTAGACATAATATTGATATGAGTATATATTAGTGTAGAATCTAAAATTTTGACTATACACAATTGATTTTCTTAGGGAGCAAATATAATGGATTAATTATGAGTCTTGAGAACAAATTAACAATATATCTAGGAACATAAGACATATAGAATTAAATTATTGAGCACGAGAGTATATTTTAAGACATAAGATGATTATAAGAAAAAGCAGTGGTGTGTGAATATTATAACACGAGTATTTAAACTCATAGGAGCACATACTCAAAATAAATTTTTGGGGACGCAACGTTATACAAAGTTCTTGAACGCGGGATTCCATTGTTGGCCACATTCATTTTGGGTGCACAGGAAGAACATAGAGGGTCCAGCTGAGTAGATTAGACTAATAATAAGGGATGGGAAATTTAGAACATCGGAGCGGAAAATTTATTTATATTTTGTGTAGCATATCTTAAATCTTGAAGACAAGAAGGAATGAGAAATTATTATATAACAAGACATTTCGAAATAGGGTTTTGAAGATGAAAAAATTAAATATATGTGTGACCACAGATATTTGGTCGCATCAGTGAAATTGTTACCGTTATATGTTAATAATGAACAAGAGGTCTCGTCCCTCACACAGTAACTCCGCACGACATTATGTTAACAGTTTATGTCGCGAAAATTTATCTATAGAAATAAAGGCGTGTTATGAACAATATACTAAATTTTTATAAACAGAGAAACAATAATAATTATTTGATAAAAATTATTTATACTACTAGAAATTATAAATTCTGAACAAAAAATTATATTTATCATATATATATAGAATGTATATAAATGTTTGAAAAATATGAATTGATTAATATTTTCACATATGAAAGATAAAGTTTTGTAACTAAAATTCATCTTGATATGAATAAATAATTTTGACAAATTTCGTATAAGAATATAAATTTTAAACAAAATTTTTCGTAAAGAATGAAAGTGAATCTAATTATTATTCACAAAATTTAATTTTATATTGAAGATAACTTAACCAAAATTTCATACTTTAGCAAACATCTTTCTAGAGAATATCGCCTAAGATGTCTTTGACTGAAAATAATACTTCCTGACATTGTATTTCTAGGATTCTCATATATCAAAATCGTTTTTAGTGATAGCGAGCACATGTTTCGACATAAACAATAAAAGATTTGACAACTTTCGTATAGAATTTTTAATAAGATAAAATTTTGGAAAATTTTTCTACAGGAAATAATTTTTGACAAATTTAACGCTGTTGAGTGAGAGCTGAAATTAAATAAGATTAATCTCTGGACTGAACAAAAGGGTACATTTCTATAGACATACCAAATTTTGAGAAAATTTCGTATAGAAATAAAATTTTTGGACAAAATTTTTAATAGAAATAAAATTCTTGACAAAAATTATAAGAACCTGATTAGGGATATTACGATCTCATAGGTAGATGGCACTAAAACTTGTATTTCGGATGAGATATAGAAATATTAAAATTGTGGTGTTCCAAGAAATTAAATTTTATTCTTAATTGGGTAAGAAATAAAATTCTGACAAATTTTGATATAAAAATACAAGTTTTTGACGATAGCACATTGTGGCAGATTCAAACTTATTTTTAGCCTACCACTTATGGTGGTGGGTATTAACAAGTATGGGAAACATTTTAAATCTTGAAACAATAAAGAAGAAATTTTTCCCATTAACAGTGTATAATATTATTTTTTATTAGGTATTATCGCAATTACAGTCGATTTGATATGAAAATAAGGAAGATTTGACTTCGGATAAGAAACAGTTTCGTTTCACCGACGGATTCCATGAACGATATATTACTTAAGAAATAGGTTGGTTCTAGGAGTGAAAATAATTACAATTTGACAACATTTTGACAATTAGTTAAATAATAATTTTAAGTATTATGACAGCGAGTATTACGTTCTACAGAAATAAATTTTGACAAAATTTTTAATACGAAATCTTACAAATGAACATTTTGGGTGTGGTTACAACAGATTTGAGCGGTGTGCTGTAATACTAATGTTATAGGATATATTTGAAAGTTTAGATTGTATGCTATACTTGAGGAAAGATCTAACCTCTTCATAGGTGGTAGAAAAAAATAATTTGAGAAGTTAAAATATAGACAAGACATGTTGGTGATTTATGTTATAGATTATAAAAAATATATTTTGACCAGAGCTCTTTGGGTTAATAGGATAATAAAATATTCTTACGAGAGCAATTAATCTCTACAAAACAGTCTTAAGGTGAATACAATTTACTGTTGAACAATACACGGGTGTGGACATTCTCTGATACAGGGAAAATCAAATACACAATTTTTTGTGTACTTGGATTAAATTTTCATTATAGAAAGTCAAAAATTAAATCTCAATATTGAGGGAGCGGTGGGGTGAAATGAGGCAAAGTTCTCCAAGTAGAAATAGGAGGAAGGACTAGTTGTGAATTGTGCACAGGATTAGGTTGTGATCCTGGCAGCATAAGAAAGTAAAAGAGGTTTGTTTGACCGCAAAATTGTGTAATAGAAATTAAAATTCTTCACAATTTATATTAAATAGAATTATGATGAGATCTTTCCATGAATAAAGTTTTGACAAAGACCTTTATAGAAAGGTAAACGGGGATATTATAATAGCAGCACAAAAAAAATTATTAATAAATCACGAGAATCTAAGAAATTATTGTTGGAAGAAAACAGGGATACAAATGGAATGTATTCGGTGGAAGAGGAATAGGTAAAAAGGTCCTAAATAGAAGTCCAGAGAGATAATTGTGGCGGTAATAGAATCAGATCAACTTTTCGACAGTTCATGGGAATATTTTGCTCTCCATAAACTGCTAGTGCTGAAGACAAATAAAATATGGTTGTGTTCTTTTTTTTTGGACCCACCGAGCCGACGTGGAACAAAACACAACGGTTATGAGCGAGGTGGGCAGCCGGCTAACTCGTTAAGACAAAAATTTTCTATAGAAATAAAATTTTGTAGGCAAAATGTTTTCCATAGAAATAAATTCTGAGAAATATTTATTACTATCACGAGAATATCCAAATTTTTGACGAGATTTTCCATTGAAATAAGTTTTGATAGGACATTGTACGTTATAGAACTTAAAATTATTTAAGCGAGGAAAAATATATATACTAGAGAAATAAAAATTGTTAACAAAAATTGTCTTTTCTGTAGAAGAAATAAATTTTGACTAAACATTTTCATCAGAGAAATAAAATTTTTGAAAATATTTTTATAGAAATAAAATTTTTGACACAACTTTAATAGAAATAAAATTTTGACAGCAATTTTCTACAGAAAATAAATGTTGACAAAATTCTTCTATTAGAAATAAAATTTTGAGAGGATTTTTTCATTGAAATGAGAAATTTTTGACAAAATTCTCTATAAAAATAAAATTTTGACAAAATATCTTTCGAGCTCAGAAATAAAATTTGTGACACAATTTTCTACAAGCAGAATAAATTTGTGACAAATTGTCTATAGAAATAAAATTTTGGACAAAGATGTTTCCATAGTAAGAAATAAAATTTTAGAGCAACTTTTCAATAGAAATAAAAATTTTGGGCACAGTTTTCTAGCAGAAATAAGATTTGTTGACAAAGATTTTCTATAGAAATAAATTTGCACAAATTTTATAATAAAAATAAAATCTTTTGAAGCGAGATTTTCGCATGTGAATAAGTAGTTTGACAAAATCTCTATTAGAAATAAAATTTTGACAAAATTTCGGTATAGAATTAAAATTTTAAAACAAAATTTTCTAGAGAAATAAAATTTGAGAACAAAAATTTTTTAGAGAAATAATTGTTTGACAAAATTTTCTAGAGAAATAATTTTTGGCAAATATTTACGTGGGGACAATGGTGCGAAAATTCTTTATGAAGAAACATTTTCAAATAAGATAATCAAAACCATTTATGACGACAAATTCTATCTACTACGAAAGATATAGAATTTTTTGACTAATTTTCGTATAGGAAACTAAAAATTTTGAGATGATTTTCGCATTGAAATAATAGAGTGTTTTGTAAACAAAAATTCCATAAAAAGAATTAAATTTTGACAAATTCTCGGTATAGGAATTAAAATCTTCGGTGGACTAAATATTCATAGAAAAATAAATTTTAACCAAATCTGTGCATAGATAATGATAAGATTTGACAAAATGTATTGCAATAAGTGAAGATAAAGATTGCGAGACGAGGACAATTATTTTATAGCAAATATGAACTTTATGATTAAATTGGTCTATAAAGTCAATGTCACGCAGCAAGCAATAAAGGGATGATCATCCAAAACATGTTTCAGATGACTATAATGTTTTTTTATGGAGGGTGAAACATGGAGCCTTTCTGTCAGCATAGAATATTGTCTTTTCGACGGCAAACAATGATGTATACTGTTTTTGCGAGAAAAAACATACAGCCGAAATCAGCATAGTGCATACAATTTTCCGAAGAAAAATGACATGGTTTTTCGAGAAACATAAAAATTTGGTGTAAGACGACAAACAAAC
>PGFW01047388.1:0-10740 GCA_003123925.1 Haematobia irritans | reverse complement strand
AGAACATTTGCATTACTTTTTTGGCGACGCTTTTTGCTGGGTTGCTCTTTGAATATGATTGTGGTAACCACATTTCTTCTCTGCGCGCAGATGATCTTAGACCAATATTTCTATTCGGCACATTTTTAGCCTGATCGAAAGCCCGTTATACAGATCATATATTAGTGAAATAGAGAACATAAAATTGAAATATGATATATTTGAATTCATGAGATTGTAATTATTCTCTAAGCCTGTTGAAGATTACCCATTGGGAAATATTTCTCATGTTTCCCAATATTTTGATTTAATCTTAAGTGCTTGTGAATGCTATTAAAAATCAATTTGGACTTTTAATCCACCATCAGGGAATATTCAATTCATTAAAATAATGTTGAGAGCGGCGCTAAGGGTTAAAGTGGTGAAATGTGTTATCGAGAGCGCTCATCGCCACTATGATCTTATTTGCTTTTAGCCTCGTGTGAATGCTAAGTTTACAAAAGCAATCCATTAATGCATTTCCATTTTGAAAAAGAAAATAGTGGAAAATTCAATGAGGAATTGGGGAATCTGTGCTCTTAATGAATGAACTTACATTGATGATATTTTTTAATCTAAGATATGTTTGTATTTTTATTTCTGAAGCTGAATTCCCGACCTGATGGCTTGAAAATTGAACCGTGTTAAACAACTTCCCAGAAAAAAATGCGTGTCCCAAAAAGTATTGGAAATGTTATTTTTGTATCCGGAAGTGGTGCAAAATTGGCGCAGAAGAGATAAATTTAACATGAGACTTGTCATAGGACGGATGTCCACAATTTCCACAGCCGTTGCACTGAATTTACATCACTTCTTAAGGTGTGATCCGAATACAGTGTTTTGGATGTGAAATAATATTTTTGGAAGTGCTTTGGAAGTCTTGCCTTGCAAATTCGAAAAGAATTCCTTAGAGGAGTTGAAAAGTATTATCCTGTGCTAAATTTAAATAAGATCGGTTAATACAAATTATCAAGAAATTCTTTACAATATTGAGGATCATTTGTTACACATATATATGGGAGCTACCCACCTTTTCAGGAAAGGTTAAGGGTTCTATCCACTTTTGTGTTTGTCGATATTTTATCGGGGAAGTGACGAGCAAACTATAATGGCGTTTTCGATTCGCAAAAAATATGTTGCCTTGGTGTTACCCTACTTTTTTTCCTATTGCATTTTCGACCAAATGATAGCGTCATTCCAAAGTTATTGTTAATTCCCAATATTGTGAGTGACACAGGATACAAAATCTATCACAGTGTCCTTCATATTTTGCTATCAATTTCTAGAATGTTGCACCTTTTTTCCCAATCGAAATCGCTATAAGCTTCTCCGATGTACTTGAAATTTACAAGGAACGTGGGAGGAAGCGATAAAATTAATACAGGGTAAATGATGTTTCGATATCTGGTTGGGGAAGGGGAATAGTGAAATAAACATTGTCGATTTACTTGGAATTTATAGGACCGTCGAGTTGTTTGTGATAGAGTATGATATATAGATAGTGGGAAAAGGATTTTTTGAAAATTGAAAGTAGAGGGTTGTCCTTAAATGTGGAAACTCGGTACATAATTTTATTGATTTTTATAAACAGGCTTCTGCCAGACTTTTAAGTTAGTAGCATAACCCGACCCGCTTTCGCTGAGCCTTCCAAAGCATATATTGTTAAGAGGGACCGTTTTACATCTGCATATTCGCCGTATTTCTGTATATAAAGGAATAAGCAAGTTGCCCGATTTGTTTGAAAGAATTCAAATCTCTTCGAATTCGTTTTCATCTCGTAGGATATGGCTGACTAAGTTAACGTAAAATGTTCCTACAAATATGCTTCGGAAGGCTCAGCGAAGCTGGTCGGGTTACGCTAGTAATAAAATAAAAGTGTAATAAAATATTTTCATAAAAATAACAAGTATATACAGCAGTAAGTTCGGCCGGGCCGAATCTTAAATACCCACCACCATGGATTGCGTGGAAACTTCTACGAAAGCCTGTCATCCACAATCGAAGTACTTGAGTTGTGGTAATACTTACCGATGGTAAGGTATCTTAAAACTTCTTAACATCGTCTTCTAAATTGTAAGTTAGTCCATACGTGGTATATATTAGAAAAATATATAGGTAAGTTTACAAATAATTACGAATCGATATGGACTTTTGCACGGTACTTAGAGAGCCAGAATTGAAATGTGGGGGTCGCTTATATGGGGGCTATATACAATTATGACCTTGGGGATCGATTTATCTGAGGGCTATATATGTTTATGGACCGATATGGACCTAGTTAGGCATGGTTGTTAACGGCCATATACTAGCACAATGTATCAAATTTCAACTTACTCGGGATCGGTTATAGGGATCGGTTTATATGGGGGCTATATATGTTTATGGACCGATATGGACGACTTTTCGCATGGTTATTAAATATCATATACTAATACCACTACCAAATTCAACAGATCGGAATGAATTTTGCTTCTCCAAAAGGTTCCGGAGCGTGAAATCTGGGGATCGGTTTATATGGGGGCATATATAAATTATGGACTAATATGGACAATTCCTGCATGGTTGTTAGAGACCACTATTACTAACACACCATATAAAGTTCCAATCAGATGGATGAATTTTTTCATTCACACAAATGCACCCGAAGGTCAAATCTGGGGATCGGTTTATATGGGGGCTACTATATAATTATGGACTGATATGGACCAATTCCTGCATGGTTGTTAGAGACCATTACTAACATCACGTATCAAATTTTAACCGATTCGGATGAATTTTGCTCTTCCAATGGGCTCCGGAGGTCAAATCTGGGGATCGGTTTATATGGGGGCTATATGTAATTATGGACCAATATGGACGGCAATTCCTGCATGGTTGTTAAGAGACGCACTATACAGAACATCATGCTACGCAAATTTCAGCCGGATCGCCATGAAAATTTGCTTTTCTTTAGAGCTCCGCCAAAGCCAAACTCCGGTGGGATCGGTTTATATGGGGGCTTATACTTATAATTATGGACCGAATATGGACCCAATTTTTGGCATGGTTGTTAGCAGAGCTCAATATTAGCCAACATTATGTACACAAATTTCAGCCGGATCGGCATGAAAATTTATTTCTCTTTGAGGCTCCGCAAAGGCGCAAATCGCGGGAATCGGTTTCATATGGGGGCTATATATTAATTATGGACCGATGGCAATTTTTGGCATGGTTGTTGGAGACAATTACCAAACCATGTTACCAAATTTCAGACGGATCGGACTTGGAAAATTTGCCTTCTATCTTTAGGCTCCGCAAGCCAAACTCAAGCCGGATCGGTCTTATATAATGGGGGCTATCATATAATTATGCGACCGATATGGGCCAAGTTTTGCATGGTTGTATCAGACAATATCACTAATGTACCAATCACCGGATCGGATGAAATTTGCTTATCCATCGGTCAAATTGCGGCTGAATGTCTTACTAAATCGGGGATATATACTTCAAGTGGACATACGATAATGTCCGACACATTCATGTGCCACTTTTGGGCCACTATACACAAGTAACCTACACAAATATTCAGCCGACTTTCGCAAGTAGTCGATAGCTGTTTGCGTTGGAGTGTGATTTTAAGCAGAGGACATCCGCTAGAGCTCAAATTTCACCACGGGCAGGATCATAGCTTGTAGTATGCTTATAGTTAAAAGCTGGTTCGATATATGCCATCTCCTACATCGACAAAATTGTGCCTAGTTAGTCGACTTAGTTCTCGAAACGTTTGCAAACGAGCTCGGACAATGCTGAAGCTCATGAATTCGAGCCCAGGATATACTTGGCAGCAGTCTTTACTGTCCGATGCAGTACTACCCACTTGGTACGGTATAAAAACAATTTCATACCAAACAATCTCTTAAGAGAAAAGTTCAAAATTCTTTAAAAAAAAATGGTTAAATTTTGTATTTTCGATTATTCCAAACTTGTGGAGTCTACACATAGGGACACAATTTGTTCTTTATAAAATTCGTCAAATTTTGGTTGTTAAGAAAAAATAAACGAGAAAGTCGTCCTAATCACGGGAGCCTTAAGGCCTAAATACTTAGATCCCATTTTGTTAATCATTTTGCAAACAAAAAAAAATTGTGGGGCCCATATCTCGCGAAACCTGTTATAAGATCATAGAGGTGGTATGACGCTGAGCGATAAATTCTCAATCAGGCACTCACGACCATTCACGAATCAAAATATTTCGATTCTCACTGCAAGGATACGTGTAGCGGAGCCACTCCACACTTGCACATTCACGAAATTGAAAACACAGTTCTTAACGCACGAACTACTTTATAAAGACTCATGCATTCCGCAACGATTCAAACCTAAAATACCGTGATCCACCGAACAACAGTTCCGAGACTCACGACATTTTCCAACAGCGGGATGAGCAAAGATAAAAAAAATTCATAAAATAGATATAGTTCTCGACAGATAAAATTCAATTACTCAGTTAAACATATGAGTACGATAATAAATTTCTGCATTTTTTTCGTTGCGTGAGCGGTGATTTTGGCAGAATCTTTTTATTTACGCACATCTCACGCAGCCGATTTTATCTTCTACGCACGCACGTCCATATTTGTCTTAGCTCGACGATTCACAGCATCATCACGAAAAAGCCAGGGCTTCAGAGTACTTTGTCTCGACTCACGTGATTCAGCCCGTGAATCAACAGCGTGTCACCGTCGGCGCACACCCTCTAATGCGATATTGCGCACACAATTGGCTTCTATTGTCGCCACATAGTCGTTTTATACATCTTTTTCTCACATCAACGCACAAAAGAGCACGCGTCGCCAAAAAAGTAATGAAAATGTTCTTTTTGGATCCGAAGTTGGTGCAAAATGTACGCAGAAGCGATAATTTAACATGGGCCTTTGTCAATAGGACTGGAAGTCCTCCATTTCAACAGCCGTTGCACTGAATTTGCATCACTTCTTTAGGTGTGATCCGAATTCAATATTTTGATGTAAATTAAAAAAGTTCTGTGATTATTTGTGCAAAAATTATTTTATAATTTTTTTTTAAAATTTTTAATGATTCTAACGCTTGTCGGAAACGTTTTGACCTCAAATATTTTCAAAAATTCACAATTTTTCAGATTGAATTTAGCATTTTTTTCGACAAAATTTAAATGATTTGTACCATTTTATGAATTCTTACTCTGTTTTTAACCTATTTGAAACAAAAAAAGTTAAAAATACCCATTAAAAGTTATGAAAAACCAAGATTAAAAAAATTGAATCTTAAAAGAACTTCCTGGGTAGATTAAAATAAAGACATCACATTGGAGTGCATCTTCTGGAAGTGCTTTTTAAAGTTGTGCCTTTGGAAGAACTTCCAACTTTTTTTCTTCTGGGCATCGAAAATCGGTTCATACATTCGCGGATTTAGGAGATTTAAATCAAAAGTTTCATATACCCGAGCGTGACTAAGCTTTCAAGCGCTTTACAAGGTCACCCTTGGAGCCCACTAAAGGACCCAGCCAAGCTTGCAGAATTATTTCCAAACAAAGCGATTTTTTGAGAACGTACAGTTTAAAATCCCAGCGGACTGTAACTTTTTGTCTTTCTTTCAAGTCGCGCTATTTTTATTTCTTATTCAATTATTTTGTTGAGCATTTAATTTGCGACAAGATCAAGTTGAAAATTGACAGAAAGACATTTTTTTGCTTCGACTTTTCAACTCATTTCCAATATTCTGAAATAAGATTGTCCATAGAAACAACACAATTGTTCTTTTCTCTGGGACACATTTAAAAGTAACATTAGGAACATAATACACAAAATGAGAGGGACTCAATGATGGCCTTAAAATGTCAAAGTCTTTCGCTTGAATAGAAATTCTTGGAAAATATTTAAGACACACTGTGACAAGATACCATAACCATTATCCAAATCTATCAAGGTATGAGTGCGAAATCGTGGATTAAGTGAAGCAGCCTGTTTACCTGTAGAGGTGGATGTCAATCGTCAGTCAAATCAAAAACCATGGAAAACAAAGCGCACAGACGCGAATCGATGTTGGAAGGCCTCTATTGCGTGATGTCTCACTTTAAATGGAAACTTATTTTCGAAAATCATTTGAATATTTGTCAGCAATAGGGGCGTTTGTGGTAATGTTCATATTTTATTTTTTTGGGACCATTCAGAAATCTCATTTGTGCGAAAATAGTCTTGTGAAGAAAATGAAGAACTTGGTTTCGACTTTCCTTTCGCTATTCATGTTTGAGTTTCATTAGAAAAACAGGAAAAGTCATTACATTTCTATAAAAATAGAAATGATGTGCCATCAGTTGCACGATTAGAAAGAAGGATGGTGGGGAAGGGCAAATGGGAGGGAGGGCATATCACATGCATATAGCCGAGATACAGAACTTGGGGAATATCTACAAAATATGCCCCTACTTGAAATGATAATGTACACACTTGTATATGAATGTTTGAGATGGTGCCATGCTCCTCCAAATACATTCATTACATGTATGCGTGTGTGCATGTGTGTGTGTGTGTGGTCGCATCCGTATGTGAGTTTAAGTGTATCTAACCATCCAAGTGGATCTGTCGGATGCATTTTGTGTTAGCACAGGGAGTTTATCATCTCACCTATATTGGTGCATTTGCTGCCGATATGTGTGGGGATATTTTGGGATTCAATAGTCTGGGTAGGTTGATTTCGGCTAGCATTCTTGAATTTTGAGATAGATGGATGCGTTGTTGTTCTATTTTAGTCGTAGTCTGTATTTTTGTTTTTTGGAGACAAAATTTATAATATCTACACTACAAGGAGTTTTGTTTAAGGTAAGGCTAAGGCAAAGTAGAGGCCTTGAAATTCTATTCGCACGCCGTATACATTTTACTAAGAGCCTCCAAAATTTCCAAAAATGACAATTCGTTTTTCGTTTAGTTTAACATAGTGTGGGCCATCACTCATTGATACGCGAGAAGTTTACTTTTTGCTTGCAAAATATTTATTCTTTGCTCTCAAATGAAAATCAACAAAAATATAAAAGTTAATTAAGAATATGTTAAACAATTTTACATACCATAGCGTTATCAAGCGGATAATTGTGACGCACGGCCGTAGTACGTAAATCGGGTTCTCCCCTGAACTGTTAATTTCCAGGACAGATGTTCAACGAAGTGGGTATAGAATGATTGTTGGGTATATTTTTATCTAATTTGAAAGAAGCGACTTCAAAATTTCATAAAAAAAACTTATAAAATTCACACTGAAAAAACAGGCATGCCCGGTCCCCATTGACGGAGCTAGGCAATTTCTCTCTTAGTCCACAGGAAATTTTGAGTTTTTAACTCAAAAATTTAAAACGAAAAAATTGGCGTGATAATTAAAATTATACACTCAAAAAAAGTTTACTTGGATCCAAAGATTTTGACCTTCCTTAAGGATTTTGGTATTGATTCCGAGCCAAAGATGCGGCTTCTTTAAAATAAAGACATTTTTTAGCGACCTAATATATCTGGCTTTAAATCTAGGACCAATAAAATTAAAATTAGGATACAGATCTCATTTATCAAATTTTCAGTCTATTTTCGCGGTTTACTAATAAAGGTACTCACGTACAAACAAATGCCAGTTTAAAAATCCAATATTAACGGATGCTTCAAAGCAAAAAATGTTTTCCTAAGACGCTAAATTCTCAAAATAAGTCTTAGCCTATATTTGAAACGTTTTTATCGTAAATCTAAAGTTTCGATATTTCAGTTAATTTAAGGATAATTTCTTTAAATCAAAAATGTGTTTTTTTACTTTAAGGAAAATTAACCTTAGTTCAAAGACATACGACTTTAAGCAGAGCTGGTCGCCTTACAAATTATAATTAATCAAATCTTTATTGAAGGCAAAGATTATAAACTTTGTATTTTAATTAAAACTTTAATTATTTTAAAGAAATTTGTCCTTAATATTTTGTAAATTTCGCATCCTAAAATTTAGGTTGCGTAATCTTTAATATCACGTAAATATTTTTCTCAGTGTACGTACATAATTTTTTACACATAATGTGTTTAAGGAGAAAGTATCCAAAAATTGTACGTACACTGTTAGAAAAATATGTTTTTCATATGTTCCGATATAAAACCAAAATTGTGTTTCGGGCGATTTTTTTAAAACACAAATATATTTAAGTGCAAAAAGTAATGTTCCTAAAACTAGCATTAATGTTTGGGACAATATATGTTAGAATATGGTTAGAATATATTAATGTTTGGGACATGAATGTTTCATAAAAATAATATGTGTGAATATAAACATATATAAACTAACTAATTTTAAGTATTTTTTTATTCAGAGAGCAACAGAGAGAGAGAGAGAGAGAGAGAGAGAGTATAGAGATGGAAACCGCGAGAGGGTTGATGAAAGACATAGATCGGCTTTTAATACATAGTATTGATCCACAATTCTCTTTACAAAAAAATGTGCCACTCTCCAAAAATTAATTTTCTGACATTTCCAGTTTTGATTTTTTCCGTAAAGAGTCCGAGTCCCGCAAAGCATTAAGTTTCGTGCTATTTGCTTTGGTATCTGCTTCGTAAAGAGCAATGCTGCTGAAATATTAAATTGCGTAATTTTTCGCGATTTTTCAGCTCCACAATTTTTTTTGTTCAAATATGAACTTTTAAATTATTTGAATTTATTTATTTATTTTAATTTATTTTATTTTATTGGCATCATAAACGTTCTAATTTTGTGTAAAATTGGCAACTACAAAAAGGAAAGCGAAAGACGATTTGTAAGCGTGGCTCTTACTGTTTTTCTCGTTTATTCTTAAAATCTTCGGAACTGTCAAACATCGTTTGACACCCATGGCTCATCTATGTATTAAAAGGTCTATGAAAGATATCAACATAACACAGCGAGAAAATCAAAAGAGAGCAATTCGAAAAACTGTTTTATGAGTTCATTTGTTTTGGCTAAGTGCTTGGCATGTTAATAAGGCTTCGCCAAAAATTTGATATGCTTAAGTCTAAATATTATTTACTTTAAACGAATGTCCATACGTGGTATATATATTATTAGGCAAAAAAAGGATATGTATAGGTAAGTCTAACAAATAATTACGAATGATTACGGATTGAAATATGGGGGTCGCTTATATGGGGGCTATATACAAATTATGAACTTGATATGTACCAATTTTTGGTGATTTGGACACTTACAAGATGAATGCTGAGAGGGCATTATAAACGAGAACTGAGAAGTCTAACAAAACTCTTGGATGATTACTGTAGGCAAGGTATTGAATGAATATCGAGGGCATTTCCAGACTACGGAAGGTTACTAGCATCCAGCTAACACCGCTCCAGGTTTCATTCTTAAAACAAATCGTAGGGAAATTGGACAGACGTTCCAGTGAGAGATGATGGATACTTTTGGACACACACTTCCTTGGAAATCAGAGGTTGAAACATGTTTCTGGCGCTGTAAGCAGAGGCTCAGCGGTCATTTCCTATCGAGGAAATTGTTCGGAGTCTAGATATAAAATGGGCTTAAATAGATCTTTTGGACGCATTCAAATCCCCCGGACCTGATGGAATTAGCTCCGGCGAATTAAAGCAGTTGGCTGAAATTAATTATCCCTGGTTAGGCGGTGATATAAAAACGATGTGATTAACTTTAGCATAATATTCAGAAAATGTGAGAGGAAACAAAAGGTCGTCTTCATACCTAAAGTGGAAAAGCCTCGTCACTCGAGTGCGAAGTGATTTCCGACCAATCAGCTTATCGCTCATTCCTACTTAAGACCCTGTGAAGAGGATGATAGAGCATGTATCTTAGAAACTAGCGTGGATTCAAGTATTGCTCTCGAAAACGAAGCAAGCATACCGAAGGGCAGGTCTACTGAGACCGCATTGCATGAAACTAGTCAGGCTTTATTGAAAGCTCACCTAGTCTGTCAAAGAATACACAATCGTGGCGTTTTAGACATCGAATTGTCCATCAGGCTCGATATTAAATGGACTTGAGCAACTCGAATGGTTGATCCAGGTCATACTTAGGCCTGTTAGAAGAATTCTAATAAAGAGACGTATTTCAGCGCACACTAGGGCAAGCAAAACATACAAGGTATGTGAACAGAGGCACTCCCAAGGAGGAGTTCGATCACGCTCTTCTTTGGAATGTTGCTATAAACACTTGTCTGGTTTCCCTTGAAAAAGAAAGGATAAAAGTGGTAGGCATACCGAGATGATGTTGCGCTAGCAGTTCAGGGGAAAATTCCCATCCACAATCAGAGATATTATACAGAGAGCTCTCCGGAGAACTGAGAAATGGCCGAAGTATAATGGTCTTGTGGTAAAGTCAGCAAGACAGAACTAAGTCCTGTACTGCAAATAATCGCAAAACTCGCAGGATTTCTTGTTATTGTCCTCGTAGTCTTCCTTAGGGGTACTTGAAGTTCCTTTGGATGAGTGCTGGCAAAATACCTTGGCGTTAATTTTGGGAACAGGAAGCTGATTTTAGGTCTTAATATTGAAGAGAGGGCGAAAGAAAAGCGCAACGGTAGGCGTTGTACTTCGGGCTAAAAAGGCAATAGAATAAGAGTGGGGACTAAAAAACCAAAAAATTGTGCATTGGCCTTATACACGGCAAGTAGTTAGACCTATAATGCTATATTGGTGTTTTAGTCTGGTGGCCGCACTTCACCAGCTTCGACAAGTTTAGAAA
>PGFW01047375.1:16202-29865 GCA_003123925.1 Haematobia irritans | reverse complement strand
GGCTGATTTCTGAAGTTTCCTATAGAACTATTCAGCCTCGATGTGAATTTAATTTTTTTCCATAGAAAACGTTGATTATCAGCCAGGCTGAATATAAGTTTACCTAAAGAAAACTATATTCAGCTAGGCTGAATTTAAGTTTTCCTATAGAAAACTTTAGTCAGCCAGGCTGAACTTTAAGCTTTTTCCTATAAAAATTTATTCGGCCGGCCTGAATAAATTTTTGCGTATAGGAAAACTTAAAATTCAGCTCAGACTGGGATTTATTTTTCCTACCAAAACTTAATTCAGGTCAGCTGAATTTAAGTTTTCCTTTTAGAAAAGTTTAAGTTTTACCTATTGGGAAAACAATTATTCAGCCAGGGCTGAATTTAAGTTTTTCCTATTAGAAAAATGTTATTCAGCCAGGCTTTATTTCTAATAGAAAATTTTGTCAAATTTTATTTCAATACAAATAAGAAGATATTTTTCAAAAATTTTATTCTATAGAAAAATTTTCCAAATTTTATTTCTAATAGAAAATTTTGGCAAAATTTTATTCTATAGAAAATGTTTTCTAAATTGTATTTTTCTATAGAAAAACTTCTTAAAATTGTAATTTCTAATAGAATTTTGTCAAAAATTTTAATTCTACAGAAAACCTTTCACAAAATTTTATTTCTATAGATAAATTTTGGCAAAATTTTATCTCTTTATAGAATAATTTTGGAAAATTTTCTTTGTCTATAGAAAAATTTTGGCAAATTTTATATAAATAGATTGTTTTTTGCAAAATTTAAATTTCTATAAAAAATTTAAGTCAAAATTTTATTTCATACAATAACGAAGAATTTTTTCAAAATTTTATTTCTATAGAAAATTTTTTCAAATTTTATTTCTATAAAATTTTGTCAAAATTTTATTATATAGAAATCTGAATATCTCAATAGATAATTTTTGGAAAAGTTTCTTTTCATAGAAAAATTTTCTCAAAACTTTATTTTTTATAAAAAAAAAAAAATTTAAAAAAATTTTTATTTTATAAAGAGATTTTCACAATTTTATTTAAAAAAAAAATTTTTCAAAATTGTATCTCAATATATAATTTGTGGGCAAACTTTTATCTCTATAGATAATTTTAAGCACAAGTTTTCTTTCTAATAGAAAATTTTCCTCAAAATTTTATTTCAATGCAACGAAAAGATTTTTTAAAAAAATTTATTTCCTATAAATTTTTTTTTTCAACAAAATTTTAGTTTCTTAGATAGAAAATTTGCATCAAACTTTATTTGCTATAAAATTTTGTCAAAATTTTATTTCTATAGAAAATTTTTGTCCAAAAATTTTATCTTCTTTAGAAAAAATTTTATTTCAATGCAAAAGAAAGAAGATTTTTTCAAATTTTATTCTTTTTATAGAAAATTTGCTCAAAATTTTATTTTCTATAAAAAATTTGCTCAAATTGTTTTTTTCTGAAAAAAATTTTCTTCAAAATTTTATAATTTCTATTAGAAAAATTTTCCAAAAATTTTATTTCAATACCAAAATTTCTTGTTTTATTCTCAAAAAAATTTCTCAAATTTTTCTTTCTATAGAAAATTTTGGCAAAAATTTTATCTCCATAGATAATATTGGCCAAAAATTTTCTTTCTATAAGATTAATTTTGGGTCCAAAATTTTATTTCTATAGAATAAATTTTAGCAAAATTTTATTTCTATAGATTAATATTGGCAAATTTTTTCTTTCCTATAGAAAAATTTTGTCAAAATTTTAATTCTATAATGAAAATTTGTCTAAATTTTATGTTAAAATAGATTAATTTTGGCAAATTTTTCTTTCTATAGAAAATTTTGTCAATAAGTTTTATTTCTATAGATAATATTGGCAAAATTTTTATCTCTATTAGATAATATTGGCAAAATTTTCGTTATCCATAGATTTTGTCAAAATTTTTATATCTATAGATAATTTTGGAAAAAAATTTTATGATGCTATAGATATTTTTGGCAAAATTTTCTTTCTATAGAAATTTTGTCAAAATTTTATTTCTATAGAAAATTTTCTCAAATATTTTTATATCAATACAAATAAGAAGATTTTTCAAAATTTTATTTCTATATAAAATTTTGTCAATATTTTATTTTTCCCCCCTACTAAGAAAATGTGGCAAAATTTTTATTTCCTAATGGTAAAATTTTTCCTAAATTTATTTTTCCTTATGAGGAGAAAATTCTTAAAATTTTATTTCTAAGAAAAATTTTGTTCAGATTTTTATTTCTATAGAAAAACTTTCTCAGAAATTTTTATTTTCTATAAAAAAATTTTGTCAAACATTTTATTTATAAAAAAATTTTTGTCAAAATTTTATCTCAATAGAATAATTTTGGAAAATTTTCTTCTATAGAAATTTTCTTCACAAAAACTTTATTTCTATAAAAATTGTCAACATTTTATATTAATAAAATTTTTCTACAAATTTTATTTAAAAAAATGTCAAAATTTTATCCTGCAATATATAATTTGGCAAACTTTTTTATGCTCTATAGATAATTTTAGCAAGATTTTCATTTTCCATAGAAAATTTTTCTCAAAATTTTATTTCAATGCAAAGAAGAAGATTTTTCAAAATTGTAATTTCTAGCAGAAAATTTTGCTTCAAAAATTTTTGTATAAAATTTGCGGCTCAAAAAATTTTTTTCATTAGAAAAATTTCATTCAAAATTTTATTTCAATAGCAAAATTTTATTTCTATAGAAAATTTGTCCAAAATTTTATTTATATAGAAATGCTTTATTGTGCAGCCTGAGTTTAGTTTTCCTAATCAAAACTTCGATCAGTCAGCAACGAATTTAAGTTTTTCTTATAGGGAAACTTAAATTCATCCGGGCTTATTCAATGTTTTCTATGGGAAAACCTTATTATCATAGTTTTCTTGATTTAAAAGTTTATTAAAATTTGAAGTCGCCAAAATTAATTATGTCAAAATTTAGTTTCTATAGAAAAATTTGGCAAAAATTTCAATTCTATAGATTTTTGGCAAATTTTATTTGATGTGAAAGTTTTGTCAAAATTTATACTCAATAGAATAATTTTGGGAAATTTTAGAAATTTTTGCTCAAAAAACTTTAACTTAATTAAAAAAGATTTCAAAAAATTTATATTTCAATAAAAATTTTCAGCAAAAAATTTTATTAAAAAATTGTCAAAATTTTTTTTTCTAATAGAAAATTTTGTCAGAAATTTTTATCTCATATATAATTTTTTGGCAAACTGTTAATCTCTACAGATTAAATTTTAAGCAAATTTTCTTTCTATAGAAAATTTTCTCAAATTTTATTATTATGTCAAAATTTTTATTTCTATAGAAAAATTTTGGCAAAATTTAATTTCTATAGATTTTTGGCCAAAAATTTTATTATCTGTAGAAAGTTTTGTCAAAATTTATCTCATAGATAAATTTTGGGAAAATTTAAGAAATTTTTTTCAAAACTTTACTTAATATAAAAAAATTTCATAAATTTTATTTCATAAAAATTTTCACAAATTTTATTTAAAAAAATTGTCAAAATTTATTTCTATAGAAAATTTTGTGCAAAATTTTATCTGATATATAAATTTTTGGCAACTTTAATCTCTAGCAGGTAATTTTTAGCAAAATTTTCTTTCATATAGAAGAATTTTCCTCAAAATTTTATTTTCAAATACAAAGAAAATTTTTTGCAAATTTTATTTCATATAGAAAAATTTTGCCAAAATTTTATTTCTTTGATAGAAATTTTTTTTTTTCAAAATTATTGCTATAGAATAATTTGTCAACATTTTATTGCTTAGAAAATTTTGCCTCAAATTTTATTGCTATAGAAAATTTTGTCAAAATTTTATTTCTAGAAAAGAAAATTTTGCTCAAAATTTTCTGTCTATAGAAAATTTTGTTCAAAAATTTTCGCTTTCTATAGAAAATTTTGTCAAAATTTTATGTCAATAGAAAATTATGTCAAAATTTTAAATCTCAATATATAATTTTGGCAACTTTTATCTCTATATGATAATTTTAGCAAATTTTATTTCTGTAGAAAATTTTTCCCTCAAAATTTATTATTTCTTTAGAAAAATTTCTCAAATTTTATTTCTATAGAAAATTTTTCTCCAAAATTTTATTTCTGTAAGAAAATTTTATTTATGAAGTTACCTCTTTAGTTGGAGAGAAAATATTTTGCAAAATCTACCAAAAATATCGAGAAATTCTACCAATCTACCAAACAGTAAAACTTATTCAGCTCAGTGCTGGAATTTAAGTTTTCATATAGAAAACTTTAAGTTTTCGCTATGAAACACTTATTCAGCCAGGCTGAAAGTTTACTATGAATTTTTTCTATGGGAAAAAACTTCATAACATTATAATTGGGCTGATTAAAAGTTTATTCAAAATTTGAAGTTTCCCAAATTAACTCAATAATCTTTATCTCTGCAATTAAAAGCCCATAAAATGGTTACGATGTACATTTCATGATTATTAATATTTCCAGCAAAATGTGTTTTTTTTTTTAATTTTTTTAGGAATTTTTAAATATTTTTACAGCAAGCTATCGTTACAGCCATTTGTAGGGCAGAGCATGAAAGCAAGGTGTGATTATCTTGCCCAAATGTGGCATGATCACCCAAACCACCATCATCACCAAGGCGCACCAGCATGCAATCAATGTGAAGTTTAGTGGTAACATTTTTGTTGGTGATGGTAATTTGGATTGCCAATTTAGCACATACCGTCAATTTCCTGTTAATCTTAATTTTAAAATATATTCACTACATAAAAATGGAGTCTCTTAAAATAATCAACTATGCGCAATGAAAACCAAAGCGACAATGAAAATTGACTAAAAAACAAAAACAAGAAAAATACGTGGAGGCTGTGTTGCAAAATTCCAGGCATAAAAAGTTTTAAAACCTCCCAATCACAAAGCCAAAAAAATTAGAATTCGTCAGTAAACTCGAACCAAATAGATATGGCAGTATCATTGGCCAAATTAAAGCTTCGACAACATGGCAGTGAATTGCATAGCAAAGAAAAAAAATTTTAAATTCTGCTGTTGATTTTTTTTTTTTTTGTTATCATGTCATTTTTAATTGGTGGGCAAATATTGAGCCGCGAAAGCCTGGCTATCGAGAATAGAACAAAGCTTTAAGTGGATATTTGTTATAAAAATCTTTAGAAATAAAATTTTTCACAAATTTTTATGAAAAAAAAAGAATTTTTACAAATTTTCTATCGAATAAAATTGTTGACAAATTCTATCGAATAACATTTTGTACAAAATTCTAATAGGAATACAATTTTGGGGCGGACAAAATTTTTTATGTAAATAAAATTTTGCAAGATTTTCTTTAGAAATAAAGTTTTGACAAAATTTTCTATAGAAATAAAATTATGAAAAACAATTTTTACAGAAATAAAATTTAGAAAAAAAAACTTTGCCATAGAATTTTGACTAAAATTTTCTATAGATATAATTTTTGACAAAAATTTCTATAGAAAATAAAAACTTGACAAAATTTTCTATAGAAATAGAATTGTGAGCACTTTTTTCTAATATAATGAGAATTTTGACAAAATTTCTAAAAGAAATAAAATTTTGACAAAATTTTCTATAGAAATAAAATTTTTCACAAATTTTCGATAGAAATAAAAATTGTTGACAAAATTTTCTAAGAAATAAAATTGTGACAAAATTTTCTAAAGAAGATAAAATTTTCGAAAATTTGTCTATAGAAATAAAATTTTTGAAAAAATGTTCTGTAGTAATACAATTTTTTTTAAGAATAAAATTTTGACAACAAGTCCTATCGAATAAAATTTCGAAAAAAACTTGACAAATTTTCATAAAAATTAAAATTTTTGACAAAAATTTTTCTAGCAGAAATAAAAACCTCCCCTCTTGACAAAATTTGTCTATAAAAATAAAATTGTGACAAATTTTTTCGCATTAAATAGAATTTGACAAAATTTTTTACAAAATTTCTTTGGAAAATAGAATATTTTAGAAAATTTTAATTGTTGTTTTAGGGCTGTCCAAGTCTTCCTTTTTCCTGACTTTTGTAAGAAGTAGAAGCATTACTGTTGGTGTGAAACTTAAAATATTTATAAGAACCTCGCCGAAGATCTGCTATGGGGACCAGTAGGCCCCATAATTGGAACAGTAGGCCCCAAAATCAAAATAATAACTACGAACAGAATGAATGAGCAATGATCCGCCGTAGAACGATTAATGATTGATTGACAGTTTGTGATGTAGGTTGAGTCATGTACGGCAAAATTATTGACTCTGAGCGCATTTTTTGAGAGGCAAGGTTGGCACTAAAAGATACCAAAGAGTCGATAAATCACAAGACTGCGCTTCGGCGGGGAATGTTGCCAAAATACCCGAAAATAGGCCACTTTCCGTGCAGCGGTTGCCATTACGATCCAAACCAATCTGAACAAAAATTCGGAACAAAACATTTACAACAAAAAACAAACAATAACCTTTTATTTTGCAAAATTTTACTTCTAATTAGAAAATTTTATCAAAATTCTGTCGCCTGTAGAAAAAATTTTGGTTAAACGGATTTATTTCTATAAAGGATAATTTTGTAAAATGTATTTTTATAGTAAAATTTTGTCAAAAATGTTATTTACGAAAGTCGTCAGAATTTTTAATTTTATTTGTTCTCAAAATTTTATTTCTTAGATAATTTTCTCAAATTTTATTTCTATAGAAACATTTTGTCAAATTTTATTTTAAGGAATAGTTTCTCAAAATGTCTATTCGTAAAATTTCCAAATTTTCATTTCTGTAGAATTTTTTTAATTCTATTTTTTAGAAAATTTTCGTTTACATTTATTTCTATATATATTCTTCTGTAAATTTAATTCTCTATAAATTTTTATAAAATATTAATTGGCAAAATTTTTGTAATTTATTTTATAGAATTTTCTTCAAATCTTTATTTCTACTAGAATATTTTCGTAAAAATTTTTATTTCTATGACTGAATATTTGTACAATTTTGTTTTCTTAAAAATTTGTACGAATTTGTATTTTTATAGAAAATTTCTTGTTAAAAATTGTATTTCTAAAGAAAATGTATCAATTTATTCTAAAGAAAAATTTCTAGCACTTAGAAATGGCAATTTATTTCTAGAGAAATTTTGTCTGAAAATTTTATTTTCATAGAATATTTTCAATATGATTTTATTTCTATAGAAATTTACCCAAAATTTTATTTCTATAGAAAATTTTGTCCAAAATTTGTATTTCTATAGAATATTTGAATTTTTTGTCCAAAATTTTGTGCAAATTTATTCTATAGATAATTTTGTAAAAATTTTTTTTATAGAAAATTTTATCAAATTTTATTACTAGAGAAAATTTTGTAAGAAATTTTTTATAGTGGAATAATAATTTTCTTAAACTTTTCCAGTAGAAAATTTCTTATTGTTTCTATAGCAAATTTTTCCAAAATTGTCAAATTTATTCTATAGAAAATTTTTGTCAAAAAATTTTATTTGTCTAAGAAAATTTTGTTCAAAATTTTATGTCAGATGAAAATTTTGTGCAAAATTTTATTTCTAGTAGAAACTTTTGTCAAATTTTATTCTAGGGACCTAAATGTTTCATAGAATTAATTGTCAAAATTTTAATTTTCAATAAAATTTTCTTGATCCCCAAATTTTATTCATAGAAAATTTTGTCAACATTTTATTTCAATAAATTAATAGTATAGAAAATTTTTTGTCAATTCAATTCTATAGTAAAAATTTTTCAAATTTTGGCTTATAAAAATTATTTAAAATAGTTGAAAATTTATCCTAAAATTTTGTAAAATTTTTTTTGAATACTCTAAAGAATTTTCTCACTTTCATTATCAGAAAATTTGAAAATTTAATTTTGAAACATTTTCTCAAAATTTTATTTCTATAGAAAATTTTGTCTCAAATTTTATATCAGCCAGAAAAATTTTAGTCATACTTTATTCAACTTTGTTTCAGTTCATGTTTTATTCATCCGTGCTTAATTTATGAATGAAAACATTCGCCATGAATATTTAAATACGGTTTTAACTTTAAAAGAAAATTAATTAAAATTTTTATTTTTACTTGCTGGCCATCATATTACCTCACCTTTCATCGAGACTAGTGACTAATAATTTTCCATCAATTGTTTTTTTGTTGGATTGGCATCGATTACATCATATATTCATCATTCATATCACATTTCTGTTGAGTTTCGCATGGCATAGTGTGGTGGAGAATTTTGAGTAGTAAGTCTGCCAGAGTAGCTCTCGGTCCCATGTAATGAATGTAGAATTTCCAATGATGTTTTAATTAAAAATACGTTAGAATAATCATCGAATCGTTAAGCTTTTGAATTTTTGCCAGTCATTCTTGGGCAATGCACATTGTTCATAAATCCCCTGAAACCCCCATAAGTACGACTCCCAATCCAATATTTTGTTAACACAACAATGGGAGCAGTAAAACAGTAGCAATAGCTTCATCACCAGAGGTAGAATGGCAATGGCAACAAGAGAACACAAAACAGAAACCATACTAACGAATTGATGGTGCTATTGCTCCGTTTGCCTTATGGATAGCCACAAAACAAGAGCATCTCAAAATATGTGCAAATGAAAAATACTTAAAATTCCAGTAAGAAAAACAAAAGAGGCGATAGAAACAAATCCATAAAAATCCAAAGTCATAACGAATTGCAGCAAAACATTATTAAGTCCCTCCCTTTCCACATTCACAAAAAAAAATGGAAAACCACAAACTACACCATCATAGTGTTGTTTTTGAGGGAAGCCTTGGAGAAACTGACTGTCTGGTTGGATGTTTACACAGGAAAAATTTTTGAATTTGTTTTCAATTTTAGTTATTTCAGATAATTTTTAAAGCTGGCTGAAGGAATTCTGCGTTTAAGATGATCTGGTAGTGAGTCGAGTAGGTTTGGTTGGGCAAGTGAAGAGTTGATGCGTGACATGCACGGTTGCCACCCGAGCCCAAAATAATCTACCAAAATTTGAGACCAAAAGTGCCACGCAGACTTGAACCTTCGCGCGAAAAGGTTTTGCATGATAGCCGGCTTATGCCGAAATAAATTCGTAAAACATATCTTATTCCTTTGCCACCGGTAAATCATACGATTTGAGTGCAGTTGCTGGTTAAATTTGAGCGCTGGTTCTCTTTTCGCTCCACTGCACTCAAATCGATGATTTGACGGGTGGCTAAAGCAAAATGAGATACGTTTGTACGAATCTTAATTTCGGCATAAGCCGGAAACAAACATTGAACCAAAATTTTCTAATGAGAAGTAAAATTTTTCTATAAAAATAAAATTTTTTGCACAAAATTTTGCTATTGAAATGAAATTTTTGACAAAATTTAGACAATATTTTTTACTGGTATAAAATTTGGCAAAAAATTTTTTTATAGAGTAAATTGTTGTAAAAAAAATTATAAAAATAAAAATTAAAAAAAAAAAATAAAATTTTACCAACATTTTCTATGAAATAAATTGTGGTAATTTCTATTCATTAAAATTGTGAAATTCTTAAAAAAATTTTTTCTGGAAAAATGTTTCTATAGAAATTACATTTTGCAAAAATTTTCGATTCTAATTTTTATATGACTATTTTGTAAAAGAAATAAAATTTTTGGCAAAAAAATTTTTTAACGGCGATATTCCATAAAAATATTTTAAACACATTTTGCAAAAAATTTCGATTTGAAATACAGTTTTTGCAAATATTTTCTATCAATAAAATTGCAACAATTCACAATAGAATAAAATTTTGAAAAAATTTTATATAAAAATAAAATTTTGAAAAATAATTTGCTTCATTTATCATTAAACTCTGTGACAATAGTTTTAAAACAAATAAATTTTGAAAAATATTCTGTAGACAATAAATTCGTGACGAAATTTTTTAAAGAACAAAATTTTTTTGTCAAAATTTTTCTATAGAACTAAAAAATTTTGAAATATTTTTATATTGTTTTGAAATAAATTCTATATTAAATTTAAATTTTGGCAACACTTTCTATCAAACCGAAAATTTTGAGCAAACATTTTCCATAGAAATAAACGTTTGCTATAAAAAATAAAATTATGAAAAAAAATCAATAAAGAAAATAAATATTTTGACAAAAATTGTCTACAGACATTTTATAATAGAAATGTGTTTAAATAAATTGAACAAAATTTTCTATGAACAAATTTGACGAAATTTTCTATAAAAAACAAATTGGCAAAATTTTCTATAAAAAATGACAAAATTTTCGTATTAAAAAATTGACAAAACGTGGTTCTGATAAATAAACTTTTGTAAAACCTTTTTATGGAATAAACTTTTTCGGAGGTTCAAGTGTAGTTCACGTTGGGTTGAGTGAATTACCCTGAATTTACTCTTGATAATATGGTTGATAGGTTTTTGCTGGCAAGTAGAGGCAATGCTGATGAGGAATGTGGTAATTCCGAACAGCTGTAGCATCCAACTCATCTGCAGTCTATAGTGGCTTTTGCCCAAAATAATTTGACAAGCATAACTTTTCTCTGTGTAAGCTACACTTGTAGTTTATGTCATGCAATGGCCTTTAAGCCTGAGATCAAAAAACAACAATACGATTGAAGAGGAAGCCAAACAATAACAACAACACGAACCTTTTGTAAAATTTTTTATGGAAGAGTAAATTTTGAGAAAAAGATTTTTTGAAAATAAAATTTTTCACAAAATGATGTTGACCATAAAGGGAAAAAAAATTCAACAAATGGAAGTTGGCATACACGGCATGTCTGCTACAGGCGACCAATTTTATATAAGAAATATGTGAAATAAAATGTTGACAAATTTTTCTATGAAAAATTTGACACAACATTTTCTATAAAAAAAATTTGACAAAATTTTCTATAAAAAAAAAATTGACAAATTTTCTATTAAAAAAAATTGACAAATTTCTATAAAAAAAATTGAAGCAAAATTTTCTGTAGAAATAAACTTTTGTAAAATTTTTTTATGGAAACAAAATTTTTGTAATTTTTTTTTATGGAAATAAAATTTTGTAAAAATTTTTTATGAAAATAAAATTTTGTAAAAATTTTTTATGAAAATAAAATTTTTCAAAAATTGTGTTGGCATAAAGGAAAAAAAAATTCAAAAATGAAGTTGGCATAAACGGCAAATTTGCTACAATTTTTTATGGAAATATGTTAAATAAAATTTTGACAAAATTTTCTATAAAAAAATTTGACAAAATTTTCTATAAAAAAATTTGACAAAAATTTTACGTATAAAAAATTTACAAAAATTTTTTATGTAGCAAAAATTTTGTAAAAATTTTATTAATGGGAAATAAAATTTTTTCAAAAATTGATGTGTGCATATAAGGGGAACACAAATAGAATTTTTTCAAAGATGGAAGTTGGCATAAACGGTCAAATTTGCTGAACAACGATTTATATAGAATACTTGATTTAAATAAAATTTTGACAAAATTTTCTCCTTATAAAGAAAGTTTTGCAAAAAAGTTTCTATAAAACAGAATTGACAAATTTTCTATAAAAAATTTAAAAATTTTCGATAAAAATTGACAAACCCTTTTCTGTGAAATAAACTTTTGTAAAATTTTTCTGATGGAAATAAAATTGTTTCAAAAAATGATGTTGGCATAAAGGGGACAATAAATTTTTTTCAAAAATGAAGATGGGGCATAAACGCAATTTGCTAGCAAACATTATTCAGAAATATGTGAAATAAATTTTGGACATAATTTATAGTGCAAAAAATTTGACAAAATTTTTTATAAAAAAATTAGAACATTTTGGTATAAAAAAATTGACCTAAATTTTCTGGTAGAAATAAACTTTTTGTAAATTTTTTTTATTGGAATAAAATTTTGTAAGAATTTTTTTTATGGAAATAAAATTTTTTCAAAAAATGATTTTGGATAAAGGGAACAAAATAAATTTTTCAAAAATGAAGTTGGCTATGAAATGGCAAATTGCTTAGCAACAATTTATATAGAAATGATTGTTAAATAAAATTTTGACAAAATTTTCTATAAAAAAAAATTGACAAAAATTTTCTATAAAAAAAATTGGAACAAAATTTTCTGTAGAAATAAACTTTTGTAAAACCTTTGTATGGAAATAAACTTTTGTAAAAATTTTTTATGGAAATAAAATTTTGTAAAAATTTTTATGAAAATAAAATTTTTCAAAAATGATGTTGGCATAAAGGGAAAAAAAATCAAAAATGAAGTTGGCATAAACGGCAAATTTGCTACAACAATTTTATATAGAAATATGTGAAATAAAATGTTGACAAAATTTTCTATAAAAAAATTTGACAACATTTTCTATAAAAAAAAATTGACAAAATTTTCTATAAAAAAATTGACAAAATTTTCTATAAAAAATTTAATAAAATTTTCTATAAAAAAAAAATTTGACAAAATTTTCTCTAGAAATAAACTTGTGTAAAATTTTTTTATGGAAACAAAAAGTTTGTAAATTTTTTTTTTTTTGGAAATATAGTTTTGTAAAAATTTTTTATGAAAATAAAATTTTTCAAAAATGATGTTGGCATAAAGGGAAAAAAATTCAAAAATGAAGTTGGGATAAACGGCAAATTTGCTACAACAATTTTATATAGAAATATGTTAAGTAAAATTTTGACAAAATTATCAATAAAAAAAATTTGACAAAATTTTCTATAAAAAAAATTTGACAAAATTTTCTATAAAAAAAAATTTGACAAAATGTTCTATAAAAAAAATTGACAAAATTTTCTAATAAAAAAAAATTTAACAAATTTATCTAAAAAAAAATTGAAAAAATTTTCTGTAGAAATAAACTTTTGTAAATTTTTTTTATTGGAAATAAAATTTTGTAAGAATTTTTTTTATGGAAATAAAATTTTTCAAAAATAATTTTGGCATAAAGGGAACAAAATAAATTTTTCAAAAATGAAGTTGGCATAAATGGCAAATTTGCTACAACAATTTTATATAGAAATATGTGAAATAAAATTTTGACAAAATTTTCTATAGAAGAAATTTGACAAAATTTTCTATAAAAAATTTACAAAATTTTCTGTAGAAATAAACTTTTGTAAAAATTGTTTATGGAAATAATTTTTTTTTTGGAAATAAAATTTTTCAAAAATGATGTTGGCATAAAGGGAACAAAATAATTTTTTCAAAACAAAATAAATTTTTCAAAAATGAAGTTGGCATAAAGGGAACAAAATTGAGTTACCTCTCCCAGCCAGATCTATACTAAAGGCTGTGGAAAAGTTCATCCGCCCGAACTGAAACATGTACAGTTTAGGCGTGTATAGATTTGTAGCTGGCGTTTTCTTTTCAATGGTTCTATTAATCAAGTTCCTTAATCTAATTTGTCCATAAAGCTCGAAAAATATTTAATTTTACAATTAAGAAATACAATTTTGCAAAAAATTTCTATAAAAATAAAATTTTTAATCTATAGAAATAACTTTGAAGGAATAGCATAAAGTTAACATTTGATCTATAGAAATTCTATGTACGTCAAATTTTGCAACAATTTTTTACAAATTTTTCTATAGAAATAAAATTTTGCAAAAATTTTCTATAGAAAAAATTTGCAAAAATTTGTCTATAAAAATA
>PGFW01047358.1:8808-20166 GCA_003123925.1 Haematobia irritans | reverse complement strand
TGATTGAGAATGTGTAATTCCGAAACAGCTGTACATCCAACCACTTGCAGTTATAGGGCTTTGCCCAAATAAATTTGACAAGCATACTTTTTCCTCTGTGTTAAGTACTCTGTAGTTTAGTCAATGCATGGCTTTAAGCTGAGATCAAAAAACAAAAAAACAAAAATTTATTTTATAAAAATTTTTGCAAAATTTAGTTCTATAGAAAATTTTTTGCCAAATTTTCAGTTCCTTATAGAAATTTTTGCCAAATTTTACTTCTAAAGTTTTTCTAAATTTATATAGAACATTTTGCAAAATATAGAAATTTATTAAATTTTATTATTTCTAAAGAAAAATGTTTGCATTTATTTCTAAGAAAATTTTGCAATTTTATTCTATAGAAAATTTTAAGCAAAATTTATTTATAGAAATTTTTAGTTCAAAATTTATTCTTAGAATATTTTGTCAAAATTTTATTTCTATAAAAAATTTTACCAAATTTATTTCTAAAGAAAAGTTTGGCAAAATTTTTATTCTATTAGAAAATTTTTGTCAAAAATTTTTATTTCTTAAAAAATTGTATTTCTTAGAAAATTTGTAAAAAATTTTATTTCTAAAGAAATTTTTGCAAAATTATACTATAGAAAAATGTTGCAAATTTTATTTTCTAAAGAAAAATTTTAGCAAAATTTTTATTTCTAAATAGAAATGTTTGCTCTTCGGTAAAATTTTATTTCTAAAGAAAATATTTCGCAAAATTTTATTTTTTATAGAAACATTCCAAATTTTATTTTTATAAAACATTTTTTATTTCTAAAAGAAATTTTTGCAAAATTTTATTTTTATAAAAAATTTTTTGCCCAAAAATTTTATTTTTTAGAAAAATGTTCAAATTTTTATTCTTACAGAAAAATTTTGTCACAATTTTACTCTATTAGAAAGTTTTTGTCCAATTATATTTTCTATTGGAAATTATCTCAAATTTTAGTTCTATGAAAAATTTTGTCAAGAATTTTATTTTCTGTTTAGAAAATTTTTTTGCAAAATTTCTATTTCTATAGAAAATTTTCGGTTAAGAATTTATTTTTGTAGAAAATTTTGTTTTTGCAAAAATTCTATTTCTATAGAAAATTTGTCAACATTTTATTTCTATAGAAAATTTTAGCACAATTTTATTTCTAAAGAAGGCAGAAAATTTTTGCAAAATTTATTTTTATAGAAAATTTTTGCAAATTTTATTCTACAGAAAATTTTTGCCAATTTGATTCTATAGAAAATTTTTGCAAAATTTATTTCTATAGAAAATTTTTGCAAAATTTTAGTTCTATTAGAAAATTTTTGCAAAATTTTAGTTCCTATAGAAAATTTTATGCCAAAATTTTTATTCTTTAAGTTTTTCTAAATTTATATTAGAACATTTTGCCAATAATATAGAAAATTTTATTTAAATTTTATTATTTCTAAAGAAAATTTTTGCAAATTTTATTTCTATAGAAAATTTTTGCAAATTTTATTTCTATAGAAAATTTTAGCAATTTTATTTTATAGAAAATTTGGTTCAAATTTTTATTTCTTAGAATATTTTGTCAAAATTTTATTTCTATAGAAAATTTTACCAAAATTTTATTTCTAAAAGAGAAAGTTTTGCAAAATTTTATTTCTATAGAAAATTTTTGCTCAAAATTTTATTTCTTAAAAATTCGTATTCTTAGAAAATTTGCTAAAAATTTTTATTTCTAAAGAAAATTTTGTCAAAATTTTATATCTATAGAATAATGTTTTGAAATTTTTTTTCTAAAGAAAATTTAGCCCAAAATTTTTTATTTCTTATAGAAAAATGTTGCACCCAAAATTTTATTTTCTTAAAGAATATTTTCGGCAAAATTCTTATTTTTATAAGAAATTTCTAAATTTTTATTTTTATAGAAAACATTTTTAATTTCTAAAGAAAATTTTGCAACAATTTTATTCTTTTATAGAAAATTTTTGCAAATTTTTATTTTTTTTGAAAATGTTGCAAAAATTTATACTTCTACAGTAAAATTTTGTCACAATTTTAACTTCTATAGAAAGTTTTGTCCCAAATTTATATTTCTATTGGAAAATTATCTCAAAATTTTTAGTTCTAATAGAAAATTTTGTAAGGAATTTATTTCGTAGAAAATTTTTTTGCAAAATTCTTATTCTTCTAAGAAAATTTTGTAAGAATTTTATTTTTGTAGAAAATTTCTTTTGCAAATTCTATTTCTATTAAGAAAAGTTTTGTCAAACATTTTAATTTCTTATAGAAAATTTTAGCACAACTTTATTTCTTAAAGAAATTTTGCCAAAATTTTATTTTTATAGAAAATTTTTGCCCAAATTTTATTTCTACTAGGAAAACAAAAACATTTTTGAAAAATATTTATTTCTATAACGAAAATTTTTGCAAAATTTTATTTCTATAGAAATTTTTGCCAAAATTTTGTTCTACTAGAAAATTTTTTGCAAAATTTTATCCTATAGAAAATTTTTTGCCCAAAATTTTATGTTCTATAGAAAATTTTTTGCAAAATTTTAGTTCTATAGAAAATTTTGCAAAAGTTTATTTCTATAGGAAATTTGTTGTCATAAATTTAGTTCCATTAGAAATTTATTGAAAATTTTTAGCTTCTATATGAAAAATTTTTTGCCAAAATTTAGTCCTATACCGAAAATTTTTGCAAAATTTTAGTTTCTAAAAGTTTTTCTAAATTTATATAGAACATTTTTGCAAAATATAGAAAATTTATTTAAATTTTATTATTTCTAAGAAAATTTTCCAAATTTTATTTCTATAGAAAAGTTGCAAATTTTATTTCTATAGAAAATTTTAGCAAAATTTTATTTTATAAGAAAAAATTTTTGTCAAAATTTTTATTCTTAGAATATTTTGTCAAAAATTTAATTTCTATAGAAAAATTTTACCAAAATTTTCATTTCTAAGAAAAAGTTTTTGCAAAATTTTGTTCTTATAGAAACTTTTGTCAAAATTTTATTTCAATTTTTCAATTTTCAATTTTATTTCAAACATCAATACATAGGAAGCCTAAATAAGGCCTATTAATACATGTTATTTGAAGATTAACTTACTACGACTAAGTTGTTAGTATAACTAATTTAATGGTAAATTTTCTTATCAATGATAAATTACATTACACATTAAAACTTGGTCCCAACCACAAGTATTGCAAAATTGAAATTGAAATAAAATCTTGACAAAAGTTTTCTATAGAAACTAAAATTTTGCAAAACTTTTCTTTAGAAATAAAATTTTGGCTAAAATTTTCTATAGAAATAAATTTTTGACAAAATATTCTAAGAAATAAAATTTTGACAAAATTTTCTATAGAAATAAAATTTTGCTAAAATTTTCTATAGAAATAAAATTTGCAAAACTTTTTCTATAGAAATAAAATTTGCAAAAATTTTCTTTAGAAATAATAAAATTTAAATAAAATTTTCTATATTTTGCAAAAATGTTCTATATAAATTTAGAAAAACTTTAGAACTAAAATTTTGCAAAAATTTTCTATAGGACTAAAATTTTGCAAAAATTTTCTATAGAACTAAAATTTTGCAAAAATTTTCTATGGAACTAAAATTTTGACAACAATTTCCTATAGAAATAAACTTTTGCAAAAATTTTCTATAGAACTAAAATTTTGCAAAAATTTTCTATAAAATTAAAATTTTGGCAAAAATTTTCTATAGGACTAAAATTTTGCAAAAATTTTCTATAGAACTAAAATTTTGCAAAAAAATTTTCTATTAGAAATAAAATTTTTGCAAAAATTTTCTATAGGAAATAAAATTTTGCAAAAATTTTTCGTGTAGAAATAAAATTTTTGCCCCAAAAAATTTTCTATAAAAATAAAATTTTGCAAAATTTTCATTAGAAATAAAATTGTGGCTAAAATTTTCTATAGAAATAAAATGTTGACAAAATTTTCTAATATGAAATAGAATTTTGCAAAAATTTTTCTACAAAATAAAATTCTTACAAAAATTTTCTATAAGAAATTAGAACTTTGCAAAAAATTTCTACAGAAATAAAAATTTCTTACAAAATTTTCTATATGAACTAAACTTTTGAGATAATTTTCCATAGAAAATATAATTGGACAAAACTTTCTATAGAAGTAAATTGTGACAAAATTTTTCTGTAGAAGTAATTTTGCAAACATTTTCTAAAAAATAAAAAATTTTGCAAGAAATTTTCATAAAAATAAAATTTTGCAAAAATTTTCTTTAGAAATAAAATGTTTTCTATAAAAATAAAAATTTGGAAAATGTTTCTATAAAAATAAAATTTTGCGAAAATATTCTTTAGAAATAAAATTTTGCAAACATTTTCTATAGAAATAAAATTTTGCTAAAATTTTCTTTAGAAATAAAATTTTGCAAACATTTTCTATAGAAATAAAATTTGACAAAAATTTTCTTTAGAAATAAAAATTTTTACAAAATTTTTCTAAGAAATACAATTTTTTAAGAAATAAAATTTTGACAAAATTTTCTATAGAAATAAAATTTTGCAAAAATTTTCTTTAGAAATAAAATTTTGGTAAAATTTTCTATAGAAATAAAATTTTGACAAAATATTCTATAGAAATAAAATTTTGACAAAATTTTCTATAAAATAAAATTTTGCTAAAATTTTCTATAGAAATAAAATTTTGCAAAAATTTTCTATAGAAATAAAATTTGCAAAAATTTTCCTTTGAAATAATAAAATTTAAAAAAATTTTTCTATATTTGCAAAAATGTTCTATATAAATTTAGAAAAACTTTAGAACTAAAATTTGCAAAAATTTTCTATAGGACTAAAATTTTGCCAAAAATTTTCCTATAGAACTAAAATTTTGCAAAATTTTCTATAGAAATAAAATTTTGCAAAAATTTTCTATAGAAATTAAATTTTGCCAAAATTTTCTGTAGAAATAAAATTTTGCAAAAATTTTCTAAAAATAAAATGAAAAATTTTCTTTAGTAAATGTTGCTAAAATTTTCTATAGATAAAGTTACAAAATTCTATAGAAATTAGAATTTGAATTTCTCAAAATAAAATTTAAAAATTTTCTAAGAATAAATTTTGCAAAAAATCTGAGTATTCTACATTTTCATAGAATAAAATTTTGAGATAATTTTCTTAGAATATAATTTGGCAAAACTTTCTATAGAAGTAAAATTGTGACAAAATTTTTCTGTAGAAGAAAATTTTGCAAAAATTTTCTAAAAATAAAATTTGCAAAATTTTCTATAAAAAAAAATTTTTGCAAAAATTTTCTTTAAAATAAAATTTTCTATAAAAATAAAAATTTGAAAATGTTTCTATAAAAATAAATTTGCGAAAATATTCTTTTAGAAATAAAAATTTTGTCAAAAAACAATTCTTCTTAAATTTAGTTTAAATAAAATATTTGACTAAAATTTTCTTTAGAAATAAAAATTTTGCAAAACAATTAAATTTTCTAAATAGATAATAAAATTTTGACAAAATTTCTTTAGAAATAAAATTTTTAACAAAATTTTCTAAAGAAATACAATTTTTTAAGAAATAAAATTTGACAAAAATTTTCTATAAGAAATTAAAATTTTGCAAAACTTTTCTTTAGAAATAAAATTTGGTAAAATTTTCTATAAGAAATAAATTTTGACAAAATATTCTTAAGAAATAAAATTTTGACAAAATTTTCTAATAAATAAAATTTGCTAAAAATTTTCTATAGAAATAAAATTTTGCAAAAATTTTCTATAGAAATAAAATTTTGCAAAATTTTCTTTAGAAATAATAAAATTTAAATAAAATTTTCTATATTTTGCAAAAATGTTCTTATAATATTTAGAAAAACTTTAGAACTAAAATTTTGCAAAAATTTTCTATAGGACTAAAATTTTGCAAAAATTTTCTATAGAACTAAAATTTTGCAAAAATTTTCTATAGAAATAAAATTTTTGTTTTTTTTGTTTTTTGATCTCAGCTTAAAGCCATGCATTGACTAAACTACAAGAGTAGCTTAACCAACAGAGGAAAAGTATGCTTGTCAAATTTATTTGGGCAAAGCCCTATAGACTGCAAGATGGTTGGATGTACAGCTGTTTCGGAATTACCACATTCCTCATCAGCATCCTCTACTTGCAGCAAAACTAGCAACCAATTATCAGAATAAATTCGGGTAATTCACTCAACCCAACGTGAACTACACTTGAACCTCCCGAAAAAGGGTTTGATAGTCGGCTACTGCCTAAACAAATTTGCCAGCATATCTCTTTTCCTTTGCCAAACTCAAATCATCGATTTGTATGTATTTGGGTGGGTTTGTTTTTGAGCGTGCTTCCTCTATCTTCATTCGTTTTGTTTGTTATTGTTGGCTTCTCTTCAATCGTTATTGTTGTTTTTTTTTTGTTTTTTGATCTCAGCTTAAAGCCATGCATTGACTAAACTACAAGTGTAGCTTAACCAACAGAGGAAAAGTATGCTTGTCAAATTTATTTGGGCAAAGCCCTATAGACTGCAAGATGGTTGGATGTACAGCTGTTTCGGAATTACCACATTCCTCATCAGCATCCTCTACTTGCAGCAAAACTATCAACCAATTATCAAAATAAATTCGGGTAATTCACTCAACCCAACGGAACTAACACTGAACCTCCCGAAAAAGGGTTTGATAGTCGGCTACTGCCTAAAACAAATTTGCCAGCATATCTCTTTTCCTTGCCAACTCAAATCATCGATTTGTAGTATTGGCTGGGTTTGTTTTTGAGCGTGCTTCCTCTATCTTCAATTCGTTTTTTGTTATTGTTGGCTCTCTTCAATCGTTATTGTTGTTTGTTTTTGATCTCAGCTTAAGCCATGCATTGCTAAACTACAAGAGTAGTAACCACAGAGGAAAGTATGCATTGTCAATTTATTTGGGCAAAGCGCTATAGACTGCAAGATGTTGAGTACAGCTGTTTCGGAATTACCACATTCCTCATCAGCATCCTCTACTTGCAGCAAAACTATCAACCAATTATCAGAATAAATTCGGGTAATTCACTCAACCCAACGTGAACTACACTTGAACCTCCCGAAAAAGGTTTGATAGTCGGCTACTGCCTAAACAAATTTGCCAGCATATCTCTTTTCCTTTGCCAAACTCAAATCATCGATTTGAATGTATTTGCTGGGTTTGTTTTTGAGCGTGCTTCCTCTATCTTCATTCGTTTTGTTTGTTATTGTTGGCTTCTCTTCAATCGTTATTGTGTTTTTTTTGTTTTTGATCTCAGCTTAAAGCCATGCATTGACTAAACTACAAGTGTAGCTTAACCAACAGAGGAAAAGTATGCTTGTCAAATTTATTTGGGCAAAGCCCTATAGACTGCAAGATGGTTGGATGTACAGCTGTTTCGGAATTACCACATTCCTCATCAGCATCCTCTACTTGCATTGCAGCAAAACTATCAACCAATTATCAGAATAAATTCGGGTAATTCACTCAACCCAACGTGAACTACACTTGAACCTCCCGAAAAAGGGTTTGATAGTCGGCTACTGCCTAAACAAATTTGCCAGCATATCTCTTTTCCTTTGCCAAACTCAAATCATCGATTTGTATGTATTTGGCTGGGTTTGTTTTTGAGCGTGCTTCCTCTATCTTCATTCGTTTTGTTTGTTATTGTTGGCTTCTCTTCAATCGTTATTGTTGTTTTTTTTGTTTTTTGATCTCAGCTTAAAGCCATGCATTGACTAAACTACAAGAGTAGCTTAACCAACAGAGGAAAAGTATGCTTGTCAAATTTATTTGGGCAAAGCCCTATAGACTGCAAGATGGTTGGATGTACAGCTGTTTCGGAATTACCACATTCCTCATCAGCATCCTCTACTTGCAGCAAAACTATCAACCAATTATCAGAATAAATTCGGGTAATTCACTCAACCCAACGTGAACTACACTTGAACCTCCCGAAAAAGGGTTTGATAGTCGGCTACTGCCTAAACAAATTTGCCAGCATATCTCTTTTCCTTTGCCAAACTCAAATCATCGATTTGTATTTATTTGGCTGGGTTTGTTTTTGAGCGTGCTTCCTCTATCTTCATTCGTTTTGTTTGTTATTGTTGGCTTCTCTTCAATCGTTATTGTTGTTTTTTTTTTTTTTTTGATCTCAGCTTAAAGCCATGCATTGACTAAACTACAAGTGTAGCTTAACCAACAGAGGAAAAGTATGCTTGTCAAATTTATTTGGGCAAAGCCCTATAGACTGCAAGATGGTTGGATGTACAGCTGTTTCGGAATTACCACATTCCTCATCAGCATCCTCTACTTGCAGCAAAACTATCAACCAATTATCAGAATAAATTCGGGTAATTCACTCAACCCAACGTGAACTACACTTGAACCTCCCGAAAAAGGGTTTGATAGTCGGCTACTGCCTAAACAAATTTGCCAGCATATCTCTTTTCCTTTGCCAAACTCAAATCATCGATTTTAATGTATTGGCTGGGTTTGTTTTTGAGCGTGCTTCCTCTATCTTCATTCGTTTTGTTTGTTATTGTTGGCTTCTTTCAATCTTATTGTTGTTTTTTTTTTGTTTTTGATCTCAGCTTAAGCCATGCATTGACTAAACTACAAGAGTAGCTTAACCAACAGAGGAAAGTATGCTTGTCAAATTTATTTGGGCAAAGCCCTATAGACTGCAAGATGGTTGGATGTACAGCTGTTTCGGAATTACCACATTCCTCATCAGCATCCTCTACTTGCAGCAAAACTATCAACCAATTATCAGAATAAATTCGGGTAATTCAAGTCACCAACGTGAACTACACTTGAACCTCCCGAAGATCAAAAAACAAAAAAAAACAACAATAACGATTGAAGAGAAGCCAACAATAACAAACAAAACGAAATAAAATTTTGCCAAAAATTTTCTATAGAAATAAAATTTTGCAAAAATTTTCTGTAGAAATAAAATTTTGCAAAAAATTTCTATAAAAATAAAATTTTGCAAAAATTTTCTTTAGAAATAAAATTGTGCTAAAATTTTCTATAGAAATAAAATGTTGACAAAATTTTCTATAGAAATAGAATTTTGCAAAAAATTTTCTACAAAAATAAAATTCTTACAAAATTTTCTATAGAAATAGAATTTTGCAAAAAATTTTCTACAGAAATAAAATTCTTACAAAATTTTCTATAGAACTAAAATTTTGAGATAATTTCCTATAGAAATATAATTTTGACAAAACTTTCTATAGAAGTAAAATTGTGACAAAATTTTCTGTAGAAGTAACATTTTGCAAAAAAATTTCTATAAAAATAAAATTTTGCAAAAATTTTCTATAAAAATAAAATTTTCTGCAAAAATTTTCTTTAGAAATAAAATTTTGCGAAAATATTCTTTAGAAATAAAATTTTGCACAAATTTTCCATAGAAATACAATTTTTTAAACATTTTATTTCGAAATAAAATTTTGGCTTTGGAGTCTTCTATAAAAAAAAACAAAATGTTTCTGTTACCACAGTGGAAATTTCCCAAATGGAAATTCCTAAAGGAAATAAGTGTTTTAGTAGCTACTCCCTTCATTGATTTTCCATTTTATTTTTCTCCTTTCCAGGCATTTATATACGTGGCAAGCGACAATTCTTTCGCTATTTGAAAAAAGTTCCCGCTGTTCGCCGTAAAATCGAATCAGAATTATCAAAAGCTCAAGAAGATTTCAAAGGAGAAATCACTAAACTTACACAATCTTTGCAATATTCCAAAGAGTTACCTGAAAATGGCTTGAGCAAAGAAGAAATACTAAAGTTAATGGATGAACATTTACGATTGGGCCATTATGATTGGAGGGAGGGTCGTGTCTCTGGTGCTGTTTATGGCTATAAGGAGGATTTAGCCGAATTGGTAACAGAAGTATATGGTAAAGCATCCTATACAAATCCTTTGCACCCGGATATTTTCCCAGGTGTTTGTAAAATGGAAGCCGAAGTTGTTCGCATGGCTTTAACCCTATTCCAAGGTGATGATAATTGTTGTGGCACGGTGAGATCAATCAATTGTATGTCAATGTGTGTAATGTAAAAGGATATTATTTGTTTTTAGATGACCACTGGTGGCACTGAGTCTATAGTGATGGCTTGTAAAGCCTATCGCGATTATGCTCGTGAACATAAAGGAATTACTCGACCCAATATGGTCGTTCCCAGAACTATACATGCTGCTTTTGATAAGGCTGCTCAATACTTTAAAATCCATATTCATTATGTAGATGTGGATCCAAAAACTTTTGAAGTGGATTTGAAAGCGTTTAAGAAGGCTATTAATAGCAATACAATCATGGTGAGTTCGAATTGCATGGAAGAGTAACCAAAATAAAAATTGTTTCATTTTAGCTTGCTGGTTCCGCTCCTAATTTCCCTTATGGCACAATGGATGATATTGAAGCTATAGCGGAGTTGGGTCTAAAATATGACATTCCCGTCCATGTAGATGCTTGTTTGGGAAGTTTTGTTGTTGCTTTGGCTCGTACGGCAGGCTACTCGGTTAAACCATTCAATTTTGCTGTCAAAGGTGTTACCAGTATATCGGCGGATACCCATAAAGTATGAAGGAAAACTCAGTTTTATTTTTTGTTAATTTTTCATAAATCCTTTTTCTTTTCTAGTATGGTTTTGCTCCAAAAGGTTCATCTTTAGTATTATATTCAGATGTTAAATGTTTTAATTCAATGTTTATATTTGAATCATCAATACACTGTTACCACCGATTGGCCAGGTGGTGTTTATGGTTCTCCTACTGTAAATGGTTCGAGGGCAGGCGGTGTTATTGCCGCTTGTTGGGCTACAATGATGAATTTCGGTTTCAATGGCTATTTAGAGGCTACTAAACGTATTTTGGACACAGCCCGTTATGTAGAACAAGCGTACGTATATATAGATATAGTATTTTCAGTGTGGAAAAGTTTTTCAGAGATTCCATTCTTTTGTAGATTACGCAAAATCGATGGAATTTTCATTTTTGGAAAGCCTGCAACTTCTGTTGTGGCCATGGGATCCAATGTTTTTGATATATTCCGTCTGTCAGGAGAACTCTGTGATATGGGATGGAACTTAAATACGTTGCAATTTCCTTCGGGGTAAGTTACTTGGACATTTTTTTTAAATAGTATGATGATGATAAGGAAGTTCAATAAGCTCAAGAGGAAGCAAAACGGATAGGATTGTTGTTTTATTATGGACATAGTTCAGTTGCCACACGAATAGAATGGATATTTCACTCAAAAACTACCAAATAACGTACAACAATATAATTCCTATGGACCCGCAGGGATTAATTATGAAATAACCCAACATTTTAGTACGATAATATTTCTGTATT
>PGFW01047357.1:867-20278 GCA_003123925.1 Haematobia irritans | reverse complement strand
CAAAAAATTTCTCAATTTTCCAGTTTCCATATAAATTAGATGTAATCAAATTTTACCATTTTTCGGATCTGGTTAGACAACATTATATCAAAATAGATCTTACAATTTTACACGAGAAAGAAATCAATTTATAAGAATCCGTAAAGGCCCAAAATCTGATATTGTTCCAGTTCAAGACAACGAACAATTAAAGTAAATCTTGAAAACCAATCAATACAAGATTATATTAGAATACAGTGGTACTGTATCCCTTGTGGTACAGTGTTAAATTAAAACAAGTAAGGAAAGTCTAAAGTCGGGCGGGGGCGACTCAATATTATACCCGGCACGCACTTTTTGTAGATCACCACTAAATTTTCGAACTACCATGATCCACATCCGTCAAATGTGTTGGGGGCTATATATAAAGGTCGTCCCAAATACATACAGTTTAAATATCACTCTGGACAGGAATCTGGATAGACTTCTACAAAATCTATAGACTCAAAATTTTAAGTCGGCTAATGACGACTAGGGCGGAACACAAATGTTAGTACAAAAAATATGGGAAACATATAAATCTGAAGCAATTTTAAGGGAACTTCGCAAAAAAGTTTATTTATGATTTATCGCTCGATATATATTGTATTGAGAGTTTAGGAAAATTAGTCATTTTTACAACTTTTCGACTAAGCAGTGAGCGATTTACATAGGAAAATGTTGGTATTTTGACCCATTTTTGTCGAAATCTGAAAAACATATTATTATGGGAGCTATATCTAAATCTGAAGCGATTTCAATCAAATTTGAGCACAATGACTATATTATACTAATTCGTATTTCCTAGTGCAAAATTTCAATCAAATCGGGTCAAAAACTTCTGGCTTCTGGGGCCATATAAGTCCATATCGGGCGAAAAATATATATTGAAGCTATATCTAAATCTAAACCGATTTCAATCAAATTGGCAACCTTGACTATACTACTGCAATTGCTACTCCTGATGTGCAAAATTTCAAGCTAATGCGGATAAAAGTCTTGCTTCTGGTCCATATAAGTGCATATCGGGCGAAAGATATATATGGGAGCTATATCTAAATCTGAATTGATTTCAACCAAATTTGGCACGTATAGCTACAATGCTAAATCTACTCCCTGTGCAAAATTTCAACCAAATTGGGCCAAAACTCTGGCTGTTAGGACCATATTAGTCCATATCGGGCGAAAGATATATATGGGAGCTATATCTAAATCTGAACCGATTTCAATCAAATTTTGCACACTTGACTATACTACTAATTGTACTCCTAGTGCAAAATTTCAACAAAATTCGGCCAAAAATCTGGCTTCTGGCGCATATAAGTCCATATCGAGCGAAAGATATATATGGGAGCTATATCTAAATCTGAACCGATTTCAATCAAAATTTTGCACACTTGACTATAACAACTAAGGTTATGTTCGTACAATATCAAAATACAATAGAGTTCATTCTGACCCAAACTAGGAACATGTGCCAAATTGAAGGCGATTGGATTAAAATTACGACTAGACTTTGATCACAAAAATGTGTTCACGAAGACAACGGACGGAGCGACAGACGAGACAGACGGACATGGTTATAATCGACTCAGGACCCACCCTGAGCATTATTGCCAAAGACACCATGTGTCTATCTCGTCTCCTTCTGGGTTTTACAAACATATGCACTAACTTATAATACCCTGTTCCACAGTGTGGCGCAGGGTAAATTAAAATTTATAGGGTTTCCTTTAAACCTACTTAATTATTCCCTTTTCTAGCTATTTATAGCTTCCAGCAAATGTGAAGTAGTTGAGATGGTAACACAAATTTTGGCCTACATTGGGGGTGAAGGGTATAATATAGTCGGCCCTCCCGACTTTAGACTTTACTTACTTGTTCTAAAAGGAATATTTTAATTCCAAAAATATTCAGTGAAGTGTTTAATCCAAGAATGTTCTTAAAAAGTGTGATATATTGCTGAAACAAAAAATTTTACAATTTCCAAGTTTCCATAAAAATTTACATGTAATCAAATTTAACCATTTTTCGGATCTGGTTAGACAAGATTATATCAAAATAGATCTTACAATTTTTACACGAGAAATCAATTTATAAGAATCCGTAAAGACCCCAAATCTGATATTGTTCCAGCCCAAGACAACGAACGATGAAAGTAAATCTTGAAAGCCAATCAATCCAAGATTATATTAGAATACAGTACCAATCCCTCGTGGTACATTGTTAAATTAAACTTAACATTTATAGGTTTTCCTTTGAACCTACTTAATTATTCCTTTTCTAGCTAAAATTTTCTAAATAAAGTTTGCATTTACTTTTCTAAATTAAATTTGCCATTTACGTATTTATTCTCTAAAGCGATGTTATCTCTAAAGTTCGCTTATGTCTTATTCCAGGTATTCCAAATCAATGTTACTCCTACTTACGAAGATGGCTTTATGTTCAGTAACAATATTCAATACCAAGTCCGACTCCTGAAGGCTTGCCATTGGCAGTCGGTCATAAAGCAGTCACTAGACTTTTTGTGCATATATATATTAGAAAATATTAATATTAAATAACATATTTAAATACAATAAAGATAAGTTTCATCACAGTGATAATACACAAACTGATTTTTGGAAGTCATCTTCTTCTTCTGTGCACATTTGGTCCACTCTCTCTTATTAAAGTGGTGTAGTGCAGTGAATATTAATTAAAACTGATATCAAATCGAATTTGAAAAATTTTATCTCAACTTGAAATCTATACCACACACACCGGACAATTACTATAAATATTCTAATTTAAAATTCCAACTCGTGTGAGAGTATCTTTAAAGTCGTTAGCGAAATGAAAACCAGAACGAATATGAAATTTTTGACTACAAAAGTTCTCTTTCGCGCCCAAGGTGGAGAGGGCTGAATTGGCCTAGTGATCCCATAATTTGAGTAAAAGTAACAGTCTTTACGATATTCGAAAAGTTCTTGATTTAAAATGCATATTAACACCAATTTCCCTTAGAGCCTAAGGGAAATCAAAAATCATTTTTGTGTGGCACAGAAAGTGAACAAACTGAAAAAAAAAGAAATCCAAGTTAACAAACAGACTTTAGTACAAATCGAGACAAACCCTTTTACTTCTGTTTCCCAAAACACCTCAACTTCAAGTGAGTGTGTCGTTAGTGAGTCTCATGTATTCTTGTACACGCACAAATGTGTAAATGTGTTGTGTATAAAATTCATATGTTTGTGTGCTGAAAACGATGCTGTAATAAAATTTTATCATAAAAGAATACAAAACTTTCCTATGCCCTGCCCCCCCCGCACACACACACCAAACACATCGAGTTCTAGCTTTTGCAATAAAACGGGAGAGCTATTTATTCGTACGTGAGAATCTTGTATTGTGGCAAAGCCAACAAATGGAGTGTGGCCTAAGAAAAAAGGGCGATATGAAGATGGAAGCACATGTACATGTTGGAATATAAATTCCATTTTATACTAAGTCGACTTATTCTATTTTGAATAAAATTAATTCAATTTAAAATTTTTTCCTAAAAATATCAGTGTTTAAATTTTAAATTCGCGATAACGTGAGGCAGATACGTCATCGTGATTTTCAAATTTATTTGATTTTCGATTTGGCATTGTATGCAATCGCTGCATTGATTTATGCAAAATAGTTCACAGTTATTCGTTCAGAAAAGTAAAAACTGAGAGTATTTACATCCCTCTTCAGACTTTATTGATAACCACACTGAAACTGTTGCATATATACGAATAAAAGCTCAAACAAATGAGATTGTAAATACGTTTTCGTGAGGTCTAAATACAAGTTCGAATACTTGCAAGCATAGCAATTTTGATCGACTTGAAACTGTCTTTCAATACGCTCTTATGCACACCGGTATCGAAGCCACTTTTGCTAAATGAATTTGAGATAAACAAGGGGGCCCTACGTTGTAATTTTGAATTGCTGCCCATGATGTGTACACTCACTGCACAATTATGAGTTGGCTGGCTTTGTTTATATAGGATTTAATTCATAGACAATTTCGCTTCTCCCCTCTGGGCATTGCAAACCGTTTCTCATCGATTTTTCCGTTTTCTGTATGCCGCATCTGACTGGTTATACCCTGCGCCACACTGTGGAACAGGGTATTATAAGTTAGTGCATATGTTTGGCACACCCAGAAGGAGACGAGATAGACATATGGTGTCTTTGGCAAAAATGCTCAGAGTGGCTGCTGAGTCGATATAGCCATATGTCCGTCTGTCCGTGAACACTTTTTGTAATCAAAGTCTAGGTCGCAGTTTATAATCCAATCGACTTCAAATTTGGCACAAAGTATGTGTTTTGGCCTCAGAATTGATTTTCGGAAGAAATCGGTTCAGCTATTTAGATAATATGTCACTATATATATATTGTTTCGCCCGATATGGACTTATATGGCTCCAGAAGCCAGAGTATTTACCCTAATTTGCTTAAAATTTTGCACAAGAAGAACAATTAGTACTATAGTATAGAAAATAGAGAGAAGTCACCACTGTGGTATCACAATGGACTGAGATAGTCTAAGTGAGCCATATAGCATGAAACCTAACCTAACCTAACCTAACCTAGTTACTATAGTCAAATGTGCCAAATTTTATGAAATCGCTTCATATTTAGATATAGCTTCATATATATCGTTCGCGACGTATTTATACTTATAGCTCCCATATATAGTTTTCGCCCGATTTACACTCATATGACCACAGAGGCCAATTTTTTGCTCCGATTTAGTTGAAATTTTGCACAGGGAGTAGAATTAGCATTGTAGCTATACATGCCAAATTTGGTTGAAATCGGTTCGGATTTAGAAATATCTCCCATATATAGCTTTCGCCCGATTTACACTCATATGACCACAGAGGCCAATTTTGAACTCCGATTTAGTTGCAATTTTGCACAGGGAGTAGAATTAGCATTGTAGCTATGCGTAGCCCAAATGTCCTTGTAAAAATCGGCCACTGCTTAGCTCGTAAAAATTTAAAAATGACTCTAATTTTCCTAAACTTGTAATACATAGTATATCGAGCGATAAAGATAAATAAACTTTTGCGAAGTATCCTTAAAAATAGCTTTAGAATTAAATGTTTCCCATAATTTTTAACGCGCGCACCACCATAGAATGGTGACGGGTATCAATAAAGTTTGTCATTCCCGTGTTTGTAAACGACATCGAAATATCGATTTTGCGAACTAATAGTATAAAGGTATATATATTCTTGATCAGGGAGAATAATTCTAAGAACGATATTAAGCATTTCCGTTCTGTTGTCTTCTGCGCTGTCTGTTGTAATATCACGCTACAGCATTCATACTGGAGCTATTGCGTCCTGAAAGGTTTGCACAGAAATCGTCTTTTGTGCTGCGCGCAGGTCAAGTTTCGAAATGGGCATATATCGGCCATGTTTTTGGTAATAGCCCCATATAAACCGACGCTCCCAATTTGGGGTCTTTCGCTATAGAACCGTAGCTTTTCATCCAATTTGCGCGAGAAAATTGAAAATCTAGAGATTTTTGGGAACCCGTTGAATGAGGTGTCGCGCAAAATGGTGAGTGTCGTGTCAGTGTTTTGGTATACCCCATATAAACCCGACCTCCCCGAAATTTGGGGGGTCTTTTCGCTTATAGATACGAAACCCGTATTTTTTTCCAATCCAACTTTGCGCCAAATTGAAAGCGATCTAGAGATAATTTTGGGACCTGAAGAGGGTGTGGCGCAAAGAAATGGTGAGTGTCGTCCCATGTTTTGGTATAGCCCCTAATATAAACCGGAGCGGCTCCCGATTTGGGGTCTTTCGCTTATAGAAACGAGTTTTCATGCGCAATTTGCCGAATTGGAAAATCTAGAGGTATTTGGGACCTTGGAAGAAGGGTGTGCGCAAAGGTGGGTGTCGTCCATGGGTTTGGTATACGCCCCCATATAACCGACCTCAAGCCGATTTGGGATCTTTCGCTTATAGACAACCGTAGTTTTGCATAACCAAATTTGCGCGAAAAATTGAAAATCTAGAGATATTTTGGGACCGTTGGAAAGAGGTGTGGCCAAAATGGTGAGTGTCGTCCATGTTTTGGTATAAGGGCCCCCATATAAACGCTGAACCTCCGTCCCCGATTTTACTTCTTGGGCTTCTAGATCCGAAGTTTTTATCCAGGCAAGGCCGCACGCGGCCCCGGCGCAAAATTTTGGTGAAGATATGGAGAATTGAGGTATTTTTGGGCCATAAAGAGGTGTGCCTGCAAAACGGTTACGTAATCGTCGGTATTTGTTAGTATAGCCACCCATATACAGAACGATTTCCCGAGTTTATTCCTTAAGGTTTTGCTAAGAACGACTGTAGTTGTGTTTATCCGGATTTGCGCCTGAAATGTAAATGATTCCTCGTTTTTAAGGCTACAAGCAAAGCGTCGTATCCGGATTAAGCCTTATTATCGGTCATTTGGGTAATGCGCCCGCCATACCTGTAGACCAACTTTCACCCTTCTTGGTGAGATGGAAGATCGCAACGTGCATCATCGCATGAATGGAGATTTATTTTTCGAGGGTGTTGCAGAGTTTATTTTGGGTTTGTGTATAAGTTTTCTTGTGTGTGAGATGTTAATGAGTTCCTTTAACTCAAAACGAAAAATGGTTTTTTTGTCGTCGGATAGGTCCTCCTATGTAGAAATTTTTTTCGGGGAGGTGTCCTCGAGTCGCTGGCCACAGGCCGTCCTGGGAAAATTTCAAAGGAATCTTCAATATTTGGTTCATGGTGGTGGGCCATATTAACGATTCCGGGCCGGCCGAACTTACTGCTGTAATATATTGTTATACGCACCACGGCATAGAATGGTGACGGGGGCTATAAATAAGGTTTTCATCTCCGTTCTTACACACGCCCTCGAATATATCGATTTCCGACTATATAAAGTATATATATTTTGATCAGGGAGTAACATCTAAGACCGAGTGATAACGATGTCCGATCCTGTCCGTCTGTGTCTGTCTTGTGTAAATCACGCTACAGTCTTCCAAATAAAGAAGCAATCGTTGCTTGAAATTTTGCACAACACCTCTTTTGTCATGAGCAGTCCAAGTTCGAAGATGGGCTTATATCGGTCCAGGTTTTGAGTATAGTCCCCATATGAAAGCCGACCTCCGATTTGCGGGTCTTCGGGCGTTTACAGAAATCGTAGTTGTTTATCCAATTTGCCTGAACATTTGAAATCTGAGGGTACTTAGTTATCGACCAAAAGAGAGGTGCCGAACTAATGGTGAGTATCAGACGCAGTGTCTTTGGTATAGCCCCATATAGAACGCGATCTTCCCGTTTATCTATCTTGGGCTTAATAGAACACCGCAAGTTTTTATTCAATTTACCTGGAAATTGGAATCTAGAGGGTAGTTGGTAATGGCACAAATCACGTGTGCAAAATGATAATTTTGGGAGTATTCGTCCATATTTTTGTATAGTCTCAGCCCTCCCATATAAGACGCGATCTTCCCGAATTTTACTTTTGACTTATAGACAACCGCGAGTTTTTAATGCAATTTTACCTGAAAAATTGGGAAATCTGAGACAGTAGTGTACACCACAAATACGTGTGCCAAAAATTTGTGAGTAATCGGTCCTATATTTGGTGATAGCCCCATACTCGACCGATCTCCCGATTTTCACTTTCTTGGGGCTTATACATGCAAACCAGCAGTTTTGGGTCAGTTCAGATTTACGCTCGTGAAATTGGAGTGCGATAGATCTGCTGGCAGGTACATTGGTAGCACATAGGGAAGATGTGCCACAAAATTTGCTTGTATTCGGTCCTGTTTGGGTATGGTCCCATATAAAAGGATTAGGATAGACCTCCCACCGATTATAGGTGGTCATTTGGGGCTTATAGAAAACCGGTAGTTGTTATCCAATTTGTCTAAATTGGAATCTAGAGGTATTTTGAAGACCATAAAAGAGGTGTGCCGAAGATGGTGAGTAATCGGTCCATATTTTGGTATAGGTCCCCATAATAGAACCGATTTCCGTTAATTATTACCTTCTTGCTATCTAGAAATGCCGAAGTGTTTTAATCCTAATTTGAGCTGAAAACTTGATAGATCTAAGAGATATTTATTCGGTCATAAAAAAGAGGTGTTGGCCGCGAAAACGGTGAGAAACTGTGCCAATTTAGTATAGCCCCCCATAAAGAACTAATCTCCCGATTTTAACTTCTTGGGTTTTCGTAGAAACCGTAGTTTCTTATCTGATTTGACGAAATTGTAAACATTCTGGTATTTAGGCTCAAAAAACGGTGTAATCGGATTAAGTTTTATCGGCTCTCTTTGGTAATCGCCTCCATATAGGACCGACTTCAGCTTCCTGAGGGTGTAGAAAGGCTGCAGCTGATGCATGAATATTGCTTGCAAAACCTCTAATGTAAATTATCCATTTTTACTTCTAGCAGAGATTTAAGATGTTCAAATCAAGGCACGTTATTTTAATAATTTCCTTGCAGCACTTTTACAAGAGACTGTTAATGAATTCCTCCTCTAAAAACTGAAATAAGGAAACCCGTAATATTTGGTTTCATGGTGGTGGGTATTTAAAGATTGCGGCCGCGGCGGAATTTTACTGCTGGTATATAATATGAGCTTAGTTTTAGTTATTAAGTTTTAAGATCACTGTTTTATTTAATACGATACTGGGCAACCCAAATCTGCAATGCTGCTCAACTGGCAGCTTCTAATCGTAAAGGCAAAAAATCTTTTTGAGGTTATATGTACTTGCAGCACATTTTTTAGCGAGTACGATTTGCGCTTTATTTGTATTGTTTACATCACCTTAAACCAATTCATTCTTGGCCCGCAAGAGTGAGAGGAAGAGAGTATAATTAAATCGTGATAGCGAGTTAATAATTTTCGCGTGAGAGTGAGAGGAGAACAGAATTATGTGCACGGTCCGATTAACTTAGAGGAAGAGTTTAGAGGAGTGGAGCTGCATACTGTCAAGTAGCGGATAGATTGACTCGGTATCCTCGCGGGATGTGTGAGTAGGTGAGTGTACCAGGAGACGTGAGTGCGACTGTCGGCAAGGACAAATGGAGATGGGAGGATGACGAAAAGTAAGATTGATGGTTTGAGTGATTGCCAGGAAATCATGAAGTAGGTAGGCTCCAGTATTCTTGTTGATAGGGGAGGGTAAAACAATGTATGTGCAATGTGAGGGTTAAGACATCAGCATATGGAGTGCGGATTTCAGTTGAGTGAGCGAGGCCGATATGTGGACATGTAGAGGAGATTTTGTTGTTATGACTGGAGTCTGAGCACGAGAGCAGAGTGTCTAGAGGAAGGGAGGAGAGACTGAGACGTGATACATATGGTTGAAGAATAAAATGATGAAGAGAATTGGACCAACTTACTATGAATCATGTGACAGGTAGATGAAGAGAGGACAACAGTAATCGATCGAGTAGGCGTGATTTGACGGTGAGGCGCAAAGGGAAGTGAAGAAAATAACTTGAGGTGGGCACGTAAAATAAATGTAAGCTGATAGCTTAATTTTTCGGAGCAAATTGGGCATGTCGTAATCGTACGAACAATAAAACAGGCAAATGTGCAATGGTGAATCACCATACGTTTGCAAGTCTGTCTTCCAAGAAATCTGGAAAAACAAACACGCCGAAGACGGTTACTCTCACAACGGACATAGCGAGTCTTAACACATCGGAATCAAACTCTTCATGGAATATCAAGTTCCGATATCTTAATCTACAAATCTATATAAAAAGCAAATAAAAAGCAAGTACATACGGCAGTAAGTGCGTGCCAAGGCCGAAGCTTATGTACCCCTCACAAACTTACTTCTAAAGCAATGCAATCCCCACAATCGAATTACTCGAGATGCGTAACGCCTTTTTGCCGATGGCAAGGTATCTTACCGTCTTCTGCAATGTGTAATTATAGTCCTATACGTTGTATATATTAAATCAAAACATAGTTAAGTAAAGTAGAAAGTACGGTGCGGCCGACTATATCATACCCCGAAACCAACATTAACAGAAATAGTAATATAAGCAATTTTGTGGTAACATATAGGGTCGGGAGATTAAACCGCAGTTGCAAATATTTAAGAAAATTAAGGGTACAGTGTCTATGGGTGCGTTTGTGTCAATCTGACTATAGCTGCATAAGTCACTGGTTACTCAGGGAAAATGGTTCGGTTTACCCTAACAGGACAAAAAAAGTTCCGCGGTACTTTCCCATAAACTTTCCCAAACAAGTTTTCCCCTACTATATTTTTCTCTAAATTTAAAAAATTTTACAAAACAAGAAAGGTTCTAAGTACTTTATTATCTAAAACAATGAATAATGCAAACGTAATATAACTTAGAATAATAAATTTGTATTACCACAGTCGGTTGCATAGGTTGGTAAGAATGTCTAGCCGCAAATTAGTAATCTTTTTTGATAAAATCGCTCTAATAAAAAATAAACTTTATAGGAAAAAAGTTTCTATAAACAAATTTTTGTGAGAAATTTTCTATAAATGAAAGGGGAGATTTTGACAATAATTCTATAAGAAATAACAATTTTTGGGAAAAAATTCCGCACAGAAATAGCCAATTTTGAGAAAGATTTTTGTAATAGAAATAAATAATTTTGAAAAAAAAAGTTCTATAGAAGTCAATTTCGACGAAAAATGTTCTTTACAAAATAAAATGTTGACAAAATTTTCTACTGGAATAGAAGTTTACCACACATTGTTAAAGATCAAGCCTTGCCGGCTTCTAACTTCCTCCTCTAGAGGCCTCCAAAATGTAAAATTATTATCAAACAAATTGTGTTGAGTTTTGATAAATGTTCCTACATTGTGGCCCTACGTCCCTACAAGACGCTAAATAATTAGTAAAAACCCTAGCATATATGGGAATTTCCACCTACTTTTGGCAAACACTGGCTGTGTTTGATATTGCGCCTACGGAGTTGGAGTATGGCCACTGAATAAGATTATTAAAGAAAGAGAAAAATCGTTAAAATAAGTGTGGGTAATAAAGTACCAATTTGTAAAATCGAGCATATTCTTATGTAAGAGCTACAAGTACGTATAAGTAGCGATCGGCCTAGTAACATTCAAAAATTTGAAATTTGAGTAACATTGGTTAATAAAATATAATTAAAAATTAAAATTAAAATAATATAATAAAAGATTTAATATAAATTATATAAGGAGATATTTATTAAAAAATTAAAATTAAAAATATTAAAATATATAAAATAATGGATAAATTTTAATAATTAGTGGAAATATTATATAATAAATAAATAATAAATAACTAAAATATAAATGTTAAATATAAAATAATAAATAATAATTAAACATAAAGATATTAAATAAATATAAATCAATTTAAAAAATATAATATAATAATGGTAAAATAAATAAATAGAAAAAATGGAAAATTTAAATAATTTAAATCTAAAAAATAATATAAATAAATGATTAAGTGAATTAATAATAAAAATAATAATAAAATAATATATAAATAAATTTAAATAATAAAATAATAAAAAATATAGAAAATGAATAATATTAATTAAAATATAATAAAATAAATATAACTAAATATTTATAAAGATTAAAAAAATGTTTGATATAAATTTATATAAATAAAATAAAAAATTAAATAAAAAATAAATAATATAATAATATAATTTAATTAATAAATATTATATAATTTATATAGTGAAAAATATGAAGAATATAAAAATAATTAAATTTATAAAAATAAATAAGAAGTACTATGGCCAAATTTGGGAAAATCGCGAGCGATGCATATATGTGGAAGCTATACCTAAATCTGAAACCAATTTGCATAATATCTTGCGGTTGATTCAATACCACAAAAGGTCTACCTTGGTGCAAGATTGTGAGTAAGGATCAGTTTAAGAGATGAAGGCCTGTATTATGAAACCATAAGGTATTAAGGGCGAATTTTTTCAAAATCGGGTTGAGTACATATAATGCGAGCTATATCTACATCAGTCAACCGATTTCGAATTGAAATTTCAACATATTGTTAGTGACTATGAGAAGGAACTGGATCTTGCCAACTTTTAGTAGAGATCTGTATAAATAAGGAGTTCTATGGCCAAATTTGGGAAATGGGCTAATACCATATATATGGGAGCTATATCTAGAATCTGAACCGAATTCGACGATTTCCTGGCACATATAGTTAGTGCTATAGAAGACTATATTTAGGGCCAAAATTTGCGGTAAAGGATCGGTCTATAAATAAAGGGTTTGTTATGATGGGCCAGATATTCGATGGGAAAATGCAAGGGATTGTAACGAACACCAAAAGCAAGATATTGGCCCCAAAATTTAACTTAAAACCGCACACTAGGATATGCTAGTGTTCTCAAAGGGCGTCAGATAGCACTCCTAATATCTGCTATAACGGGTCGCTGCCTGATAGGCCGAAAAAATTTTTTTGCAAAAAGCTATAGGTGCGAAAAGTAATAATGAACATATTGCTATAAGCTGCCATGACGTGGAGAAAAGGAATCAATTAACACCTCTTTGTGTGAGTGTCCTGCTTTTTTGTGTAAGGCGTAAAGCGAAAGTTTTAGGAGGCATATAGCTTTAGATTACTGGCTGACTCTGGAAAAACGTTAACTTAAGCAGTTTGGTTAAATGTTTTGTTGGAGGGCAAATGCTGGTTGGTTCATAAAAGTAAATAATAGAGAAAGGTTCAGGTGGTTAAGACTAGAAGTGCCCATATGTAATAGTACTTTTAGTTGAAATGTGGTATCACAATGGAGCTGAATAGTCTAAGTGAGCCTACGAAATTTAATGCGGGGCCTGGCCACTTTACACCTAACGCTAACCTAACCTAAGGGTTTTATTGCAAATTTAGAAAACTCGGCGTACAATATATAATGGGACTATATCCTATAATCTGAACGCGATTTCGGATGATTTTTTGCACATATAGTTAGTGGCTATAGGAAGATTAATATTTGAGCCACTTTGGAGTAAAAGATCGGTTGATAAATAAAGGTTTTGTGGCCGAAAATTGTTGGAAAAATCGGGCTATACCAGTAAATATACTGGGAGCTATATCTAAAGTCTGACCGATTTGGATAAAATTTTGCACGAACTTGAAGGGCGATGGAAAAAGACTAACCTTTTGGCAATTTGGTGACGATCCGTTTGAATAAAACGCGCAAAGTGACGCGCCATTGTGTCGAAAGCCGGGCGATACATATATAGTGGGAGCTATATCTAAATTTGATCGATTCTTCCGAATTCAAATAGCGTTCAGTCGCTTGTGGCCCAAAAACTCTCTACCAAATTTCATCAAAAATCGGTTAATAATTGCGACCGGGAATCTTGTTGGCTAGTGGACAGACGGACGGACGAGGGACACCAGGCGCCTAGATACGACTCAGGAGGTGATGCTCGAGTCGATCGTAAGGGTATTTTTATGGGGTCATAAAATCAAATATAATTCTGGTGAGGACAACAATTTTTATGGGCCGAATCAAAACTTAATCATACCTGAAACCAGCTAATTGTGGTTTAGGGTATGGTTGAAATACCACGCCCTCAAAAAAAACGAATCGCTCCTTTAACACTATGTTGCCAAACAATATTATTGCAGGAAGCACATATATTATTGGATACTGCCGGACATTAATATGTTGTTTTATCGTGGAACATATTATTGTTTTAGGAACATTTTGGAGGCGCCAAAAATGAGTAATATGCTTGGAAGAATTTTTCACCAAAGAAGATTTGCTCAATTGCCCTAGACAACTCGTAATTTTCACTTCCACGAAATATTTTAGTTCTTGGCAACCTTTTTCTGGCAATATCCATAGTATGTATTCAATTTTATAATTTTTAAAATTTTAACGCTTTCGTATGGACTGAGTGGGGTGTTTGTGCCACACGTATCCTGGTGTGTGTTATAGTCACTAGAGGCCAAGTAGACAATTATGCCTTATAAGTTAGCATTATGAAGTAAGCATAGTTTGCAAGGGCGCCCACCGAGCCCATCGCACATAATATTAGTTGTTAAGCAGAAACATCATTTTGTTTGCGCGACGCTCGGAGCAGTGGCTAAGCCAATGTCTGCCTTGCATGTGCAGGGTCGGTGGGTTCTTAATCCCTGCTCCGACCGAAATCACGTTTTTTTTAAATTTGACACATTTATATTTATACTATATTAAAGTTTTTATAATTAACTTCGAAAATGTGGGTTATTAAAGATTTAACAGTCAGTAGCTAGTGCTTCATATAAAAACGAAATTGACTGATTTTTGATAAAAATATTATTTTTGTTTTTATTGCAAAAAGTGAACATTTTGTAAAGCAAAAACTGTTTTTTGGTAGCAACTTTAAATTTTGAAGGAATTCAAAAACTCTTAACAAAAGAAGAAACGTGGAGGTACGAGGTATAAACATACATGAACTAATTTTATAATATAAAACATGAAATTTATTTTAGGCGTGGAACAGTTTTTTACTAGCAAATTTAACAAACCATCACTCTAAAAATGCCATGTAGCTGCAAAACTTGAACTTAATTGCCGCGCTTTTATACTTGAAGAAATATCCGTCAACTCCTCGTGCTACTGAGCGTGTATTAATAAAGAGGAACTAAACTTTGTTTTTATAATCATTTTACTGTGTTAAGTTTTTCACTATTTCCCCCTCGCTTAATTATCATTTTAAAATGTCCCAATCGTAAAAAGAGTATAGTGCCCTTTCCCCCCCCCGATTATTTTTAATGAAGAACCGCAGGAATTTCTTTTTAACGAAGCGCAAGAATAAAAATTGTGCCATCAATGCCAAAAATGATAAATAAAACACACTGTCCACACATACATAAAATGCTGGCTCTCAAGGCGGACACAAACAGTTTATTTTTCACAATGTCTATGTCCTCTCCTTGTTCCGAATGCTATTCTCTTTAATTAAGATTAAACAATAATTTAGATTTGTAAGCGGAGTATCAATTTTTGGTCTTATCATAAAACAGTTTTCGGCGAAACAAAACATACAAGCGGTTTCAGTTCAACGCGAATTTTGTTCTCTTTTATTCGTTCGCGTGGTGTTATGTTGAATGATCTTCGTCCAAACTCTCCTGGTTTCCACTTCTATTTCTTTCTCTATAACTCTCTCTGTCGCTTTGAATAAAAATATCACAACATAATGTATGTTTAGTCGAAATTTGTAAAAATTTATATAGTGTTTGGCATTCCACGACAGTATGAATTTTTATGAAACATGTCATGGCCCCAAACATAATATACGTTCTACACATATTAACATAGATGTCCCAAAAACATTCTTAGTGTGTAGTATTAATTATGGATTACATGTGTGCACTTAAATATATGTGTTTTAAAATTGTGCCGCGAAACACATTTTTGTTTTTATGCAGAAAAACATAACTTTTTCTAACAGTGAGTAACGTATATAATTCAGATTGACAAAGTTATTCCTATAGAAAATAAAATTATGATCAAAATTATTTGTAGAAATAAATCTTAAACGAAAGATTTTTCTATAGATAATAGAAATAATATAGAAATAAAATTTTCTATACGGTAATAAAATTTGGCTAGATTATTTTTGGCTCGAGTGGCATACGATGATTAGTGAACCAATATGGTACGGGACAAATTTTGTGTGATTAGAAAGTCAGCTATATATAAACTTATAGACCGATGATGGACGGCAATTAGCGGCCATAGTAACTAACACCAGATGAATATTGCTCCTCCAAGAGGCTCCGGAGGTCAATCTGAAGAAGCCGGTTTTTATATGGGGGACTTTATATATAATTATGCACCGATACTGGACCAATTCTGGGCACGGTTGTTAGAGACCATATACTAAACGTCATGTTCCCCATCCAAATTTCAAACCTTTGGATCGGATGAAATTTGCTTCTCTTAAGAGGCTTCCTCAAGGCAAATTTGCGATCGGTTTATATGGGGGCCTATAATATAATTAGGACGCTGATGTGGACCAATTTTAGCAATGGTTTATGTGGAAGAGACCATACGGTAACATACTAAACACCATGTAACCCAAATTATCAGCAAGATCGAGATGAAATTTGCTTGCTCTTTTGAAGGCTGCCTCAAAGCCCACATAATTTGGCGATCGGTTTATATGGGGGCATATAATAGATTATGGACCGATGTGGAGGGCAAACCTTGTTTGCATGTTGTTAAGAGACGATATACCGAATGCCTTGTACCGAAATTTCAAGACCGGATCGAGTGAAATTTGCCTTACTCGTAGAAAGCTGCCGCAAGCCAAAATCTGGGGGCGGCCGTTTATATGGGGCTATACGTAAAAGTGGTGACCGATATGGCCCATTTGGCCAATACCATCCGTACCTACATCAATAAATAACTATTTTTGTGCCAAGTTTCAAGTCGATAACTTGTTTCGTTCGGAAAGTTTACGTGATTTCCAACACGAACTGAACGGACCGACATCGGCATGCTCAGATCGTACTCAGAAATTTCACCACGCCGCAAATATATATATACTTATGAGGGTCTTAGAGGCTAATATTTCGATGTGTTACAAACGGAATGACCAAAGTTAATATACCCCCATCTTAATGGTTGGTCTAGGAGTAAATTTGAAGGTTAATATAACACAGGAAAATTAATATTCATTTTGTAAAAAAGAAATATTGATTTGTGTGCGTAATGGCCTTATACAGAATGCATTTATGGCGCTGAGCCCCAAAGCATATAGAAGATGAGAATGTAATTTAAGTAAATAAACTGAGGCAGTTCAGAAAGCGCCCTGATTCAATGTCTATATTCGCTTACTTATCTTTCGAATATAATGGAAAAAGAGATGAAACGTTTTCGACACATGAAGAAGCAGCCAAGTGTTAAATTCTGACGCGCTGGGAATATACATGGACCCGCAAGAAAACAGATACCACAGGGAAAATAACTGCTACACGATCCGATTTGATCGAAAGATGGATCTGGTGAAGTAGACTGGCATGTCGGAACGCATTACTGGACTGAGATGAGCGCACCCACCTTAAAAAGGTGTGAGAGAGGGATTAGATAGGTCGAAGTAGAAAAGCTGGGCTATTGCGGCAGGTTCGCTTGTTTTTGGCGCTCTAAACTGTTTGCCCATAGTACCGATTCCTTTATCCCGCGGAACTCTGTGTCTTATAATTCCCTAGTGCTGTTTCCACACTCCCTGTTTCCAAGCTGGACAAGGTTCCCGAATCACCTGATCTAACCGATAATTGGTTAACTCTCTGCTAGTAAGAAGCGATATTCTATGTGATATCTATAAGAAGTATTACCGAAGTCTAATCTTCGTCAAAGCATGCCCTACCACTTACCATCCTCTGCGCACAAATTTTGGGTGCCCAGGTTATTATAGCCCAACAGCCCTCCTGCTTTCAAAAAAAAAAAAAAAAAAAAAAAAAAAAAACGAATCCATAGAGAACAGGACGCGGTCTGAGTTGATGAACGGGTACGGGCGACGACATAATGCGATGTGAACCAATGTAACGGTCCGGTGAAGGTACGATGATAAAATCTATGGTGTGGACCGCAGACAAGGATAGGAGGGTCTGGAGAACTACTGCAACGAGAGTGATGAGATATTAAGGAAAGCCCTGAAGATAAATGACCGAGTAGATGGAGAAAAGAAGTTAAGGCGTGGCAACAAGCCAGGTTAATATTCAGACGATTATGAAAACTTGGGCATACCAGTATTCTTTTTCAACGTAACCTTCCGCGTGAAGACCTTAAAACTGAAACGTCTTGTGAGAGGAGCTGGACATGTTGATCCAGCCCTGAAAGAAAAGTTACAAACTGCAAATGTGTGGCTCCGCTAATCTATTTCAGGCTTTTATTTTGAAGCACATAGTTCCAAAACAAACTCTTATCTTTGGCCTCCCGTAAGATCTCCTAACAATTTCTCAACATCTGTTATAATTCTCTTTTTTCCTAAGTAACTTTGTAGTACGCGCTACTTTTTAATTTGTCAAATAAATGTTATCTAAGTTTTATGTGTACGCAACAAACAAACCTGATGATACTCGAACACCAGGTAACCGCATAAACACATATATGCCCCGCATCAACAAAAGTGTTTATTCCGCATGGTATGTCAGAATAGACATCCGAATGAAAACTTCCTGATTGATTTTTGAAATAAGTGTATGGGATGGGGGTAAAAGAGATTCCTTGTTTGTATCAGATAGAAAGCTAAACAAAAAATGTTTGTGGGGTTATGAGGACGGTGTAGCTACACATATTCGCCCATAAAACAATTCGCGACAGAAAATTCATAACATCTGACTTCAGACAATGAAATTTCAAATTATTGCGAATGTGCACCGGTATTCGTTCTAACGTAAAATGGGTTAAATTAAAGAGGCAAAGCAAAGCGGAAACGTTTCTGTATTCCAAGTACACTATACGAGTGTACAAAGGTTCTCTGGAGCAGTTCTCAGTTAATTTGCAGGAGAAAACGATATGTGAATTGTGAAGGGCACATAAGCAATTTGATTCTATTGAAACTAATATACCACGAGAGAAGGAAGAGTAATATGTACAAAAATTTGTGATAAGCAATCGGCAACAATGTTGTTTCCTTCCAGAGATATTTGGTTACTTGTAATTTTGGCATTTGTAGGCGACAAGTAGGAAAAGTCAAAATACGGAGCAAACATGTTTCATTAATCCTTGTGATACGAGCAATTAAAAGAGTTGGATAAGATAGCAAAAAAACAATAAGATGTCCAATTCTGAGGCAATAAACAAATTGCATTATTATACATAAATGGCTTCTTAAGAAATTTTGTGACAACACTACATACGGCACAAATTAACACTACATAAATCCTGTGATGTATAAATGTCTCTCTATTTGCATAAATATTTGAAGAATTAATATGCGCGATTGCTGCGACTTGTATAAATATGGACGGCCAAAAACTATCGAAATGATGTTTTTAAGCATTTTACAAAAGTCGAATGTAGACTTTTTCGATTATATGATAGATGAATTTTGGGCGCTTAAAGGAAATTCCCCCTTGCCCAATTAAATCGAAAAAATTTAAACAACTATGTTTTCAATTTGCTTCAAATTTTCGTCAGACAAATATCCGCTCTTAATTTTTCAAGATATTGGTCGAGAGAAAAATGTTATTTACAACTTTTAAAATAACTTTGAGAAACGTTGTGATTTATAAATGATCCTCTTGTGTTAGTATGTTTTCTTAAAAATCCATCTGAAAAGTTCCCTATATTTTCCAAGTAACCTTCTACGCACGAAGGGACTCGCAGAGAGAAACTATTATATTTTGAATTCATGAT